>JAKWIY010002058.1:0-11727 GCA_027704805.1 Solanum corneliomulleri | reverse complement strand
GTCGGAACGTGACACTCCGATCCACTAATCTCTTTATATCCGTTCATCAAGCCTTCTCTAAACCAAGGCATCATCAATCCCAATCACTTTAACTCATCAAGCCTTCTTTTATACCAAGGCATTATCATTAATATCATAGATTAAGTTTCTTTCAAGATTTGGGATTCAATGGTTTTTCTCATGCTTGTTTTATCAAAATCACATAATCATGTTCATGCAAGCATACAATTAAGCATATAGACAGGTTTACAATATCATCAACACATATTATTCACTATTAAGAGTTCACTACGAGTATCGTAATATAACCATAACCTACCTCCACCGAAGAATTGAATCAACAAGCTATCTTCTAAAAATCCTTGCTATCCTCTATGCCTCTTGATCGATCTATTTGCTCTCTCAATTCGTTTCTCCCTTTTCTCTCTTTTTGTTTTGTTTTATTCAAACCCTCCTTCTTTTTACCCTAATTAATCATATAATTAAGTGTGAAAAAGGACAATAAACCCCACTAATTCACTTAAGGTTACCCCTTTTAACCCCTAAGTAATTAGACTTATTAATGTTACCCTTCAATCTTTATAATTAAGGAAAGAATAGTCAAAAACGACCCTTAAAACGTGTGGAGAAATCCTAAACTGCCTGGGATTGCGTGACCTGTGACGGGCCGTCGTGCCTGCGACGGTCCGTCACGATGGTCTTCGCACCTCCCCAGGTTCCAGGTGGCTGTGACGGCCCGTCACACCTGTGACGGTCCGTCCTGCACCTCCGTCCTGACGGTCAGAAACTCGTTTCTCGTACCAAATTCTCAAAAGTTGAAGTGTTTTGCAACGGAACTCACGACGGTTCGTCGTGGATGTGACGGCACGTCCTGCAGGTCCGTCACAATTTACAGAGAGTCGATTTTCAGTACCCAATTTCCAAAATTTTAAGTGCCATGGGACGACACATCCTCGACGGGCCGTCGTGACCACGACGGTCCGTCGGGACACACGTCGTCTCTGCCAGTTTTTCCAGAAATGCACTCTGTTGCTCAAAACGACTAAACAGGTCGTTACAATAGATACCAATTTACCCATCGTTCGTCCCCGAACGATCAAAAGAAGGAAAACAATGGCGAAAAGGAGTACCTGAATCCGTATACAGATGTGGGTATTTTTCGTGCATATCTGCCTCCTTCTCCCAAGTAGCTTCTTCAACCGGTCGATTCTTCCATTGAACCTTGATGGATGCAATCTCTCTCGACCTCAGCTTGCGAACTTCTCTATCTAATATAGCAATCGGTTCCTCTTCATAAGTCAAGTTCTCATCAAGCAAAACTGAATCCCAACGGATAATGTAGTTTCCATCTCCGTGGTATCTCTTTAACATGGATACATGGAACACCGGATGCACTCCGGACAGCCCTGGGGGCAAGGCTAATTCATAAGCCACTTCCCCTACTCTCTTAAGCACTTCAAATGGTCCAATATACCTTGGACTTAACTTACCCCTTTTTCCGAACCGCATCACCCCTTTCATGGGTGAGACCTTCAACAAGACTTGTTCACCTTCCATGAACTCCAAGTCTCTAACCTTTCGGTCTGCATACTCCTTTTGTCTACTTTGAGCCGCCAAAAGCTTTTCTTGAATAGCTTTCACCTTCTCCATAGAATCTCTCAACAGATCAGTCCCCCAAGGTCTAACTTCAAAGGCATCAAACCAACCAATGGGAGATCTACACTCCTCTCATACAATGCTTCAAATGGAGCCATATCAATACTGGAGTGATAGCTATTATGTATGAAAACTTGCCAAGGGTAAGAAGCTATCCCAATGGCCACCAAACTCTATCACACACGCGCGAAGCATATCCTCCAACACTTGAATCGTTCGCTCAGACTGACTATCGGTCTGAGGATGAATGCAGTACTAAGGTCCAATCTAGTACCTAATTCAGCATGCAATGTTCTCCAAAACTTAGAAGTAAACTGCGTACCTCTATCTGATATGATTGAGAGTGGAACTCCATGCAACCGAACGATTTCTGAGATGTAGATTTTGGCTAACTTCTCTGCATTGTAGGTCACCTTGACCGGAATGAAGTGAGCAGACTTAGTTAACCTATCAACAATCACCCAAATAGAGTCATACTTACCCAATGTCTTTGGAAGACCAACCACGAAGTCCATCGCGATTCTCTCCCACTTCCATTCAGGAATGGGCATTCTCTGAAGTGTTCCTCCGGGCCTCTGGTGTTCATACTTTACTTGTTGACAATTTGGACACTTGGCAACAAACTCAACAATATCTCGCTTCATTCTACTCCACCAGAAGTGTTGCTTTAGGTCGCGGTACATCTTGGTTGCACCAGGATGTATAGAATATCCGGAACTATGAGCTTCTGCAAGGATAGTGGTGATCAAATCATCGATGCGGGGTACACCTACTCTTCCCTTAATCCTCAAAATACCTTCCCCATCGATTATTGCCTCTTTAGCCTTTCCTTGCAACACTTTGTCTCGGATTCAACTTAGCTTCGCATCATCAAACTGTTTCCCCTTAATCTGATCAAGAAAAGAGGATTTTGCCTCTACACAAGCTAACAATCCTCCCTTCTCGTTTATTTCTAACCTCATAAGGTCATTAGCCAAAATCTGCACCTCTCTAGCCAATGGGCGTCTAGAGGCTTGCAAATGAGCTAGACTTCCCATGCTTCCGGCCTTTCTACTCAAAGCATCTGCTACAACATTAGCCTTCCCCGGATGATACAAGATAGTGATGTCGTAGTCCTTCAGTAGTTCCATCCATCTCCTCTGTCTCAAGTTCAAGTCTTTCTGAGTGAATACATACTGTAGGCTACGATGGTCCGTGTAGACTTCACACTTAACCCCATACAAGTAGTGTCTCCATTGCTTTAGTGCAAATACTACCGCGGCAACTCCAAGTCATGGGTGGATAGTTACGCTCATGCACCTTTAATTGCCTCGAAGCATAAGCAATCACATTCTTCTCTTGCATTAGCACTGCACCAACCCAGAATAGGATGCATCACAATAAACACAATGAAGTTTTTACCCTCTATTGGCAAGGTAAGGATAGGTGCGGTAGTCAACAAAGTCTTAAGCTTCTGAAAGCTTTCCTCACATTCATCTGACCATACAAATGGAACATTCTGCTTAGTCAAGTTCGTCAGTTGGGAAGCAATAGAAGAGAATCCCTTGACGAATCGGCGGTGGTAGTAGCTAGCTAAACCCACAAAAACTCCTTATTTCTGACACGTTTGTAGGTCTTACCCAATTCTTCACTGTCTCAATCTTGGATGGATCCACCATTACTCCATCCTTAGAAACCACGTGCCCCAAGAAGGACACTGAATCTAGCCAAAACTCACACTTGGAGAATTTCGCATAAAGCTTTTTCTTCCTTAACAACTCTAACACCATTCCCAAATGCTCCTCATGTTCCTTCTTACTTTTGGAGTATATCAGTATATCATCAATAAACACAATCACAAAGAGGTCCAAGTATGGCTTGAAAATCCCGTTCATCAAGCTCATGAAGGCAGCAGGGGCATTCGTAAGACCAAAAGACATTACCACAAATTCATAATGCCCATACCTAGTTCGAAAAGCAGTCTTTGGCACGTCCGTTGCTCGTATTTTCAATTGGTGATAACCGGACCTCAAGTCAATTTTTGAGAAGACACAAGCACCTTGTAACTGATCGAACAAGTCATCAATGCGAGGAATGGGGTACTTGTTCTTAATAGTTACTTTGTTCAACTGTCGGTAATCTATGCACATTCGGAAACTCCCATCCTTCTTCTTCACAAATAGCACCGGAGCACCCCAAGGAGAGGCACTCGGTCCAATGAAGCCTTTGCTCAACAACTCTTGAAGTTGTGCCTTTAGCTCTCTTAATTCGGCGGGAGCCATTCTATACGGGGGTATAGAAATGGGGCGAGTGCCGGGTCCAAATCAATGCAGAAGTCTATATCCCTATCTGGTGGCATACCGGGAAGATCTGCAGGGAACACATCCAAAAACTCACAGACCACTGAAACCGACTCGATCGAAGGTACTTGGGTAGTGTCATCCTTGAGATGTGCCAAGAAAGCTAGACAACCCTTACTAACCATCTTCTG
Organism: Solanum corneliomulleri; assembly: GCA_027704805.1. NCBI lineage: Eukaryota > Viridiplantae > Streptophyta > Magnoliopsida > Solanales > Solanaceae > Solanum > Solanum corneliomulleri. The sequence goes on along the minus strand of JAKWIY010002058.1, from coordinate 7,601 downwards.
AGCACGAATAAAGGAGATGATACGCACCGGATTGGGAGTGTAGTCACCCTCCCACACTAACAGATCTGCCCCAGGCTTGGCTAACGTACCGTTTTAGCATTACAATCCAAAATCGCAAAGTTTGGAGAAAGCCAAGTCATACCCAGAATTACATCAAAGTCACCCATTTCTAAAATAACCAAATCTACATAAGTGTTGCTCCCCATAAAATTCACCAAACAGACCTATACACTTTTTCGACTATCACAGACTCACCCACCGGAGATAGAAACACGAATAGGCATGTCAAGTAATTCACAATGTAAATTTAGACCGTTAGCAAATGAGGAAGATACATATGAAAACGTGGAGCCAGGGTCAAATAATACAGATGCCATGCAATCACAAACCAAGAGATTACCTGTGATAACAGCATCAGACGCCTCCGCTTCAGATCTCCCAGGGAAAGCGTAGCAATGAGCCCCATTATTTATCTGTCCGTTGCCCCTACCATGTTGTGTAGTAGTGGCTCCGTTTTGCCCATCACCCCTGCCGTTTTGGTGACCGCCATTACCTCGACCACCACGTCCTCCAGAAAAACGGCCTCTACCATGACCACCCCTACCCCTAGCTAGGGGGGCTCTGTAACTCTGTTTTGGACAATTCCTCCTAATATGTCCAATCTCCCCACATCCATAGCACTCTCTGGAATCGGGCATAGGTCTCTCGGAGTAGTGTTGACCGTTCTGAGGTGGACCCCCAACTACAGTCTGTAGTGAAGACTGTATTGGTCGAACTGAGTGACCTCCGGAGTTCTGTCCTCTAGAATAAGAACCATTAAACTCACCTCCCCTTCGAAACCTTTTTGATGTCGATGTCATGGTGAAGTCATCTGGTTTCACTCCTTCCACCTCTATCACAAAATCTACCACCTCTTGGAAGGATGTTGCCGTTGCCGCTATCTGTAAGGCTGAAATCCGCAATTCTGACCTCAACCCCTTCACAAAACGGCGGATCCGTTCTTGTGGACTGAAACAGAGTTGGGTGGCGTATCTTGGATAGTGCGCGAAATTTAGCCTCGTATGCATTAACCGTCATTCTACCTGCTCCAGCCTCAAAAACTCATCCCTCTCCTATCCTCAAAGTGCGGGGGATATACTTTTCCATGAACAAACTAGAGAATGATTCCCAAGTCATAGGTGGTGCCTCTGTTGGTTGACACTCAACATGTGAACGCCACCACATTTTGGCGTTCCCTTGGAACTGATAGCTCACGAACTCGACACCAAACCTCTCTACTATCCCCATCTTGTGTAGTAGCTCATGACAATCGACCAGAAAATCATAAGCATCTTTAGATTCTGCACCCTTGAAGACTGGGGGTTTCAGTTTCAAGAACTTACTAAAAAGTTCATGTTGATCGTTTGTCATAATAGGCCCAGTAGTCAGACGTGGAAAGGTGCCTATTCCCAATGTTGCATCTATGCGGGGAGCCATAGTAGCCGCATGTCGTATCTCTGAAACCGGAGGTGTTGGTGCAGAAACCACTGGAGGTGCTTGACCCTGATCAGACAACCCGCTAAGATAAGCAAGTACTTGGTTGATCATCTCTGGGGTAGTTGGTGGGGTGGCATTTCCTCATTCTGCCCTTGTTCGGTTTCCCCTTCCTCACCCTCTCTTACTGCATCCTCAGTCGGTGGAGGAGTCACCGCCCTAGTATCAGATGGGCTAGGTGCTCGTCCTCTTCCTCTAGAGGACGTCCTCCCACGACCTCTTCCACGGCCTCTTGCCGCTGTTCCTCCTCGAGCCACAGCCCCAGTGGCTGGCTCAGTAGTTTCATGTCTTTCCGTTGTCGCTGCTGGTGCGGTCGTTGCTCTAGTTCTAACCATCTGCGAAATAGAGTGAAGATTGTCAGATACCAATTTGTATCACCTAGATACCAATTGGACTCAAGTAGTAGCACGAAAGAAAGAATGAAAGAATGGAATTTTCCTAAAGTCTTATAGCCTCTCAAAGAAAAGTAAAGGCGTCCCCCTACCGTTCTTTAAGACTCTACTAGACCTGTTCTTGTGTGATGAGACCAATGAACCTAATGCTCTGATACCAAGTCTGTCACGACCCAAATCGGGGACGCGACTGGCACCCACATTGCCCTCCTATGTGAGCGAACCAACCCATCTAAATCTTAACATTTCAATATAATATCAACAGAAATAATGCGGAAGACTTAAACTCCAAAATAAACAACTCAACTATTATTAATATTCCCAAAATCTGGAAGTCATCATCACAAGAACATCTATCTCAATTTCTAAACTAAAACTGTCTAAGCACAAAATACTAAAAAGCTAGTCCATGCCGGAAGTTCAAGGCATCAAGACTTGAAGAAGGAGACCCAGTCCAAGCTAGACGCATTAGCTCACCCTGAATTTCCGATGGAGTGAAGACTGGCTTGATCTACTGCTGAGTCGAAGTTGACGGAACGTTTGCTGCATAACACAAATAACAGAGGAAAACATAAAAGTAGGGGGTCAGTACAACCACACGTACTGAGTAGATATCATCGGTTAACTCAAAATAGGCGATAATACATATCAAGTAATATTATAAATCAACTATAAACTCAACATGTAGCAACAAGTATTATAATCGTCAATAAATACCATCAGTTCATCCATGAGGACTCAAGCCTCAATACCATACCCATTTGGGAATTAAGTTCATTATGTGGAGTATATTAACATATTTCGAGATTCATTATCTTTCTCCCTCTTGTGTCGGTACGTGACACTCCGATCCCCTACTACTATGTGTCGGTACGTGACACTCCGATCCCCTATATGTGTCGGAACGTGACACTCCGATCCCCTATATGTGTCGGAACGTGACACTCCGATCCCCTATATGTGTCGGTACGTGACACTCCGATCCCCTACATCTACGTGTCGGTTCGTGACACCCGTCCCACTAATACTATGTGTCGGAACGTGACACTCCGATCCACTAATTCTATGTGTCGGAACGTGACACTCCGATCCACTAATTCTAGGTCGGAACGTGACACTCCGATCCACTAATCTCTTTATATCCGTTCATCAAGCCTTCTCTAATCAAGGCATCATCAATCCCAATCACTTTAATTCATCAAGCCTTCTTTTATACCAAGGCATTATCATTAATATCATAGATTAAAGTTTATTTCAAGATTTGGGATTCAATGGTTTTCATCATGCTTGTTTTATCAAAATCACATAATCATGTTCATGCAAGCATACAATTAATCATATAGACAGGTTTACAATATCATCAACACATATTATTCACTATTAAGAGTTCACTACGAGTATCGTAATATAACCATAACCTACCTCCACCGAAGAATTGAATCAACAAGCTATCTTCTCAAAATCCTTGCTATCCTCTATGCCTCTTGATCGATCTATTTGCTCTCTCAATTCGTTTCTCCCTTTTTCTCTCTTTTTGTTTTGTTTTATTCAAACCCTCCTTCTTTTTACCCTAATAATCATATAATTAAGTGTGAAAAGGACAATAAACCCCACTAATTCACTTAAGGTTACCCCTTTTAACCCCTAAGTAATTAGACTTATTAATGTTACCCCTCAATCTTTATAATTAAGGAAAGAATAGTCAAAAACGACCCTTAAAACGTGTGGAGAAATCCTAAACTGCCTGGGATTGCGTGACCTGTGACGGGCCGTCGTGCCTGCGACGGTCCGTCACGATGGTCGTCGCACCTCCCCAGGTTCCAGGTGGCTGTGACGGCCCGTCAAACCTGTGACGGTCCGTCCTGCACCTCCGTCCTGACGGTCAGAAACTCGTTTCTCGTACCAAATTCTCAAAAGTTGAAGTGTTTTGCAACGGAACTCACGACGGTTCGTCGTGGATGTGACGGCACGTCCTGCAGGTCCGTCACAATTTACAGAGAGTCGATTTTCAGTACCCAATTTCCAAAATTTTAAGTGCCATGGGACGACACATCCTCGACGGGCCGTCGTGACCACGACGGTCCGTCGGGACACACGTCGTCTCTGCCAGTTTTTCCAGAAATGCACTCTGTTGCTCAAAACGACTAAAAAGGTCGTTACAGTTCCATGAACCTACTACTCTAGGTAGGTATTAAGTGAAGTACCCTTAAAAATAGAGTTTCAGTCTTTGCGGTAAGTGGATTCAGATTTGCATTTGATTTGTGCGAGAGAAGATGAAGGGTAAATTGGGTCACACTGAGTGTGCCAATTTATTTGCAATTTTTTTGTCCAAACTACAAAAATATATTGCAATCAAATAGTAATAAAAAGAATGTTTTTATTCTAAAGATTGTGAGTACAAATATGTTTATTACTTGTTTCCTTTCTCTTAAGATTTCTCCGTGATTCAAGGGTTGTTAGTGTCACTCAAACTAAGGATTATCTGGACCTCCTTAGGATTTATTTGAACTCCATGAAATGATTTTATGGATCTTGTTAAAAAATTTGGTTGCCAAGAAGAGTGCACCCACATCATCATCATCACTTTACGAATATTTCATGAATATATGAAATTTTAGAAATGCCTATTCGATGAAATATATTATACTATATATAAGTAGTCTCTAAGAACATTAAATAAAATGGGACTCATCTTGTAGACTCCCACATAATTTTGATATCTCAAATGTCGAATTTTTAAATAAATTGGACTCATCTTGTCCCGTGAAATTTTTTGGTAGTTCACTTAACTGTTTTGTTGGATAGAGTTCTATTGTTTGATTGACTATTCCAGAAGAGGTCCTATTCTTATAAATGTAGTATCTAATAGAAGCCAATATCAACAAAGATCTCCCTCTAGCAAGGTACTAAATAACACCTCCAAGCACATTCGGTAATGTAGTTTCACTCTCCCATCCAAATGTGGACACGAGATCCAATTTCTCAAATTCCTCGATAGTAAAACATATCTGCCTTTGCAGATCTAGCGCGAGGCATGAACAATGTGCTGAAGCATACTAGCCTTAACTTCAGATTGAGCAGAGCATTCATTATTTACAAAAGTAGACGGCAAATAAGTAATTAGTCTTAGAATTGATCTTGAATATTTGATATAGAGATGTGTTGTAACAACATAATCTAGCACTACATCTCCAAGACATTCCAAGTGCTAATAGCATCGTGGAATCTCAGGTAGAATGTAAGATCCGTGAGTTAGCGCTTTAATAAGCAGCGAAGGGTCGTGAAACTTGTAATGTAGCAGTGATTTCCAAGTGTCGTGCATTGACTAGCTTCATAGCATTCACGATGAAGTGCCTTTGCATAGGTGCATCAATAAAATCAATGTCCATCCCAATCCATCTCATTAATGATAAACATGCTACTTTGTCCGCCCGAGTTGAGGTAGGCACCTATTAGTGCCTCAACTCCTGTGGGGAAGTAGCAACTTTATCATTTATGAAATGGATTGGATTGCACATTGATTTTGTTGATGCACCTATGCCGTGTGAATGCTAAGAAGATAGTTAATATCTTGTACTTTGAATACCTGCTACTTACAAGTTCCATGATCCTTCACTGCTTGTTGAAGCTCTAACTCAAGGATCATACATGCTACATGAGATTTCACGATGATATAAACACTAGAAATTCTTGAAGATACAGTGCTAGATTACGTTGTTACAACACATTTTTATTTCAAATATTTGAACTGACTCCATGACTAATTATTGATTTGAGGTTTGCTTCTATAAACAATGACTGATATACTCAATCTGCATTTAAGACTGACATGCACAAACACTTTTTTAATGCCTCTCTAAATCTGCAGAGACAAATGTACTGTTGAGAATTTTAGAATTTGGATCTTCTGTCCACGTTCGAATGGGAAGTTGAAACTACTTTTCAAAGGTGCTTAGAGATGTTGTTGGTGCGACCTTTGTTGATTCTAGCTTCGACAAAGATACTTAATACATCTCTTAACATAAGACCTCTTGTAGAAGCGTTGGTTACACCTCAAACAATAAAACTCCGACCAATAAGAGAGTTAAGTGAACTATGTTCCCATAAAGGTTATTAAAAAAAGAAATCAGTTTCTTCATGAGACAGAGACTCAACATTAGTAGACATTCATATTGTGTGGGAATCTACCAGATGAGTCCAACTTCATATAGAATTCTTGAAGATTAATCTTAGCTCACACCATATAAAGGGTACAATATTTCTTAGAGAGGGATCTCGAAAATTTCATAAATTCATGGAACATTAAAAAAAAGATCAAGATGTGGGCGTACTATTCGTGACAACAAAATACTTCATGAAAGTCCACAAAAGCCTCTTTACATGGAGATTAAATAAAATTCATTTTAGATGCAAATTATCCAACATAAGAATCAAGAAAGGGACAAAATGAACTTTAAAAAACTGTTAATTAATAAAATATTATTGTTTCTTTATACATAAAATTTATTGCAAATCAACTGTCTCCTAGAACCCTAAATAAAATTTATATTTTATTTTGGGGTTTACTGAGTTGAAGAATTGGTCAGAATCCATTCAACATTGTAAAAAGACTGTATATTTATTGATCAAATTCTTCACTCAATAGTCAAATAGATCGTTGGATGAAATTAATTAACCAGACGAGAGTAAAGATAGACCGAGTGTCACTGGGGTCTATCTCATACCTTCTAAATAGTATTTATCTCTAAAAAGTTTGGAAATACACAAAATTTGATGAAGTTTGACTTAATATAATGAGGTTGACCTCAATTAATATAATTAACATTGATCATTGATATAAGATGTCACAATAAAGATGTCACATTTCATTTAATTATGAGAACTATCTCTGTGGATGGAGCTGATCCATATTGTTGATATAACAATGGTGTGTTGCTTCTATATATGTGCTTGTTTCCCATCTTTAATATTATTATCTTGTAAAAATTGAGATAGTTTGGACATGCGAAGAGAAGATGCCTAGATGACGTATCGATGACGAGGTGAGAGAGGTTGGCTATAGAGGGTCCAAGGAAAGACAGAGGTAGACAGAAGAAGTATTGGAGAGAGATGATAAAATAGAGTTTAATGCAACTTCAAATTACCGAGGACATGACTTTATATAGAAAACTATGGAGGATATACATTAGGATATCAGGTTAATAGGTGGTGTAAGGATATCTTGCTTACAATGGTTGGTGTTTATCATTATATATATACACCATTGTTTATTCTTGTTTTAAATAACCCAGCCCAGTAAATTGGTCATTGATTTATCGTATTACAATGTTGTTGTCTCTGCACCATGCCGATAGATTTTGCATCGTTTCCGTGTTACTTACTATTTTTTTTAATTTTTACTTGAGCCAAGAGTCTTTCAAATAATCTTTTACCTTTACGAGATAGTGGCAAGATGTACTTATATTGAATTCTTGTGATATTCCATTTTTGATATTTCACTAATTACTAAACTATATTTATAATATGACAATTCGGTTCACTATTCGGATTCAAGATAGTCAAAATCAAGAGTCTATTGTAAGTCATAATTTTACTCAATAATTATATCAAAAATAATTATTAGAAAATAGAATTTAATGCAACTTCAAATTACCGAGGTCATGACTTTATATAGAA
>JAKWIY010002057.1:0-11740 GCA_027704805.1 Solanum corneliomulleri | reverse complement strand
TAGGAAAGAAGTTCCTACTAACCAAAAAGTAAGTTTCCTTGAGAGAATTCAACAAATAACATAACTTTGCAATAAACAACCAAAGACTCAAATCATATATCATTTAAGAGCATCCATGAAATGTAAAAACCATCTTTGTTCCCAAACAGAGTATTCAAATATTTAGAAAGATTACAACTTTTTGGAAAAGTTGCAACCCGTTGGAAAACTCACAACCTTTAAGAAAATTTGCAACTTTTCATAACAGTCACAATTCTTTATCTAAGTCGCAACTTTTCATAATAGACACAACTTTTCATAATAGTCGCAACTCTTCATTAAAGTCGCAACTTTTCATAAGAGTAACAACTTTTAGTAAAGTCACAACTATTCATCATATGCAAAACCCTTCATTAAAGTCCTGACTTTTTATAAAAGTCATAACTTTTCACGAAATCGGAAGGGTAGTTTTTGTAAAAAAATAAATTAAAAGGGAATCCTAATTTTTTGTGCCGCCACGTAGGCGGGCTTAAGGTTTTCTTATATATAATAATATATATATATATATATATATATTAATATATATATATATATATATATATATATATATGCTAGATAATACTTGACACTTCCTTTATCACTAAAGGTGTTAATTGGTAGTATATATAAAAATAGTTTGTATGAAATTTTAGTACAATGTTGACCGTAAAATTAACCCTGGTACAACTAATACTATTATTACAATTAACCTCTTATGGGATATATGACCCCAAACATTTGTTTTACAAGAAGCATAAAATATTAATTTAGTGAATTACATAGTTAATTTCAATATTTTGGTGAAATATAATAAAAAAAATGCATCCTGAAATTTTAATTTATGTATAAGCTATTAATAAGAACACCAAAATCATGAGAAATGGAATTATTTTGTTAATTCAAATATTCATATCTAAACCCATAATTAAGCCTAAAACCATCAAGTATTGAATGATAAATCATATTCCTATAAATAAATAAAAAATGATAGTTGAACAAAGTGATATTCATTATTCAAGACTAAGCCATAAGTCCATATGCCTTTAACCTATGTTTTCTCAAGAAAACATAATTAGAATTACACAAATATTTTACTTTTTCTTAATAGTTTAATTTTTTAAAAAAAACTACAAATCTTAGGAGGAAACAAGAAATAACTTAATTTTGTTGCTACCATTACACAATGAATTTAGGTACACCCATCATCAGAGTATACTATTGTTCTTTTTTGAAAAAAAATTACTTTTGTTATTATTGTTTTAATTAGGTTTCTTCAGAGGGTGGCTCTATGCCTTTAAATATGAGGGATATGCCTTACGCTACCAAAAATTGAAAGGCCTAATGTTTTAGTAACAATAAAATTATCGTAAGATTTTTGTACCAAAAAAAAGAATGTTTTAATTTGTATGGAACTCTTTTATATGGATCAATTTTTAAATTTAACTTCCACACTATCTAGCTTGAGCCGTCAGTGAATTTTTTTCCCATCCATTATGTGCACTAACTGTCGAAGGAAGCTTGACGACTGATGGGACACGTTGAAGGAACAGGTACATCGAAGCATACTGACGAGTTAGAAATAGATTCATACTAGGATTAGACTGCTAAATCCAATGTTTTGTATGACTAAGAAACTTAAAATTGTAGGCGTTGATGTAACGACCTGTTTAGTCGTTTTGAGCAGTAGAGTTTATTTCAGGTAATAACTGTCTTGGTCGACGGATCCCACGATGGACCGTCATGGGCACGACGGACCGTCGAGGGGGTCTCGTTCCAAAACACTTAGATTCTGAAAATTTGGGTACTGAGATCGACTCTCTAAACTTCACAACGGAATGGCAAGACGGACTGTCGTTGGCACGACGGACCAACACAAACCTTTCCACAGAAATTAACTCTCTGAATTTTGTGACGGACCTGCAGGACGGAACGTCACAGTCATGACGGACCGTCACAGGCTGCGTATCCCTGACTGGGTCGGATTTTTATTTTATGTTTTTAAGGGGCGTTTTGGACTATTCATGCTTATAATTATAAAGTTAGTGGGTTAATGTTAATAATTCAATTACTTGGATGTTAAAGGAGATAACCTTGAAATAAATAGTGGGTTATTTTTATCATCTTTTATACTTAATTATATGACAATTAGGGTAAAAGAAAAAAGGTTTTGAATAAGAAAAATAAAAAGAGCAAATAAAAGAAGGGAGAAACGAGCAAGAGAAGAGAGAACAAAGAAGAAAGCAAAGACTTTGAGGAGTAGCTTGCGTGATCACGCATTCTTCGGTGGAGGTAGGTTATGGTTTATGCTATTTCATAGTAAAACTCTTAATAGCGAATGATATGTATTTGGTAGTATTGTAAAGTCTCCTATATGCTTAATTGTGTGCTTGCATGATGTGATTATGTAATTGTAATAGATTGGAAAGATAAGGCTGTGAATCTTAAACCTTAAATCCACTTTGTTAATGATGATGCCTTGGTATAAAAGAAGGCTTGATGATCTAAAAGAATGAGATTAGGGGATCAGGTGTCACGAACCGACACGTAGAATTAGGGGATCCGGTATCACGAACCGACACGTAGAATTAGGGGATCGGGTGTCACGAACCGACACGTAGAATTAAGGGATCGGGTGTCACGAACCGACACGTAGAATTAGGGGATCGGAGTGTCACGTTCCGACACCAGGATAATAACGAGAATGAATATTGAGGGGATCAGAGTATCACGTACCGACACAAGAGGAATAAAGAGAATGAATCTTGAATTATGTTAATATACTCAATTTGAAGAACCTAATTCCTAAATAAGTATGGTGTCACGACCCAAATCGGGGACGCGACTGACACCCACATTCACCCTCCTATGTGAGCGAACCAACCAATCTAAACCTTAACATTTTAATACAATATCAACAAAATAATGCGGAAGACTTAAACTCATTAATAAAAACAACTCAAAACTATTATTATTTTCCCCAAAATCTGGAAGTCATCATCACAAGAACATCTATCCTCAAATTACTAAACTAAAATGTCTAAGAACAAAAATAACTAAAGAACTAGTCCATGCCGGAAGTTCAAGGCATCAAGACTTGAAGAAGAAGATCCAGTCCAAGCTAGACGCATTAGCTCACCCTGAATTTTCCGAAGGTAGTGAAGACTGGCTCGAATTACAGTTGTGTTGAAGTTGACGGAATGTTTGCTGCATTACACAAATACAAAGAAGGAAACATAAAAGTAGGGGGTCAGTACAACCACAAGTACTGAGTAGATATCATCGGCCAACTCAAAATACAAGATAATATATATCAAGTAATATTATAAATCAACTATAAGCTCAACATGTAACAACAACAAGTATTATAATCGTCAATAAATACCATCAAGTTCATCCATGAGGACTCAAGCCTCAATACCTTACTCATTTGGGAAATAAGTTCATTATGTTGAGTATATTATCATCTTTCAAGATTCATTATCTTTCTTCCTCTTGTGTCGGTACGTGACACTTTGATCCCCTACCACTATGTGTCGGTACGTGACACTCCGATCCCCTAATTCTACGTGTCGGTTCGTGACACCCGATCCCCTACATGTGTCAGTACGTGACACTCCGATCCCCTATATGTGTCGGAACGTGACACTCCGATCCCCTATATGTGTCGGAACGTGACACTCCGACCCCCTATACCTACGTGTCGGTTCGTGACACCCGTCCCACTAATACTATGTGTCGGAACGTGCACTCCGATCCACTAATACTATGTGTCGGAACGTGACACTCCGATCCACTACCTCATTCTATCCGTTCATCAAGCCTTCTCTATACCAAGGCATCATCAATCCCATTATTTTAACTCATCAAGCCTTCTTTTATACCAAGGCATCATCATTATTAACGTAGATTAAAGTTTCTTTCAAGATTTGGGATTCAAGGGTTTTCATCATGCTTAATTTATCAAAATCACATTATCGTATTCATAATCATGCAAGCATACAATTTAAGCACATAGTAGGGTTTACAATACTATCAACACATATCATTCACTATTGAGAGTTTACTACGAGTAGCATGAAAACCATAACCTACCTCCACCGAAGAATTGATCAAACAAGCTAATCCTCAAGCTGCGTTTTCTCCTCCCTCTCGATCGATCCCTCTCTTTCTCTTTGTTCTTTCTGTTTGTTTTATTCAAACCCTCTTTCCTTTAGCCTAATTATCATACAATTAAGACTAAAAGAGGACAATAGAACCCACTAATTAACTTAGGGTTACCTCTTTTAACCCCCAAGAAATTAGACTTATTAATATTAACCCTCAATCTTTATAATTAAGGAAAGAATAGTGCAAAACGACCCTTAAAACGTGTAGAGGAATCCTATTCTGCCTGGGTTTTGCGCAACCTGTGACGGCCCATCGTGCGTGCGACGGTCCGTCACGCAGGTCGTCGCAGCCTCCCAAAATCTAGGTGAGTTGTGACGGCCCATCACACCAGTGACGGTCCGTCCTGCACCTCCGTCCTGACGGTCAGAAACTCGTTTCTTGTACCAAATTCTCAAAAGTTGAAGTGTTTTGCAACGGAAACTCACGACGGTTCGTCGTGGATGTGACGGCACGTCCTGCAGGTCCGTCACAATTTACAGAGAGTCGATTTTCAGTACCCAATTTCAGAATTCTAAGTATGCTGAAACGATGCACCCTCGACGGGCCGTCGTGCCTGTGACGGTCCGTCGCAGTGCCCGTAGTCTTGGCCAGTTTTTCCAGAAATAAAATCTGTTGCTCAAAACGACTAAACAGGTCGTTACATATGGTGTGGAGGCTTAAGTCCTCATATGTGTGTTTTTGTGTTGTTGCAAATGATTCTTGACTTGTTGATTGTCACCTGTTAAGTATTGTGGTCGATTTTATGTTATTGTTCAATATATATTGCTTTCTATTCTGAGTTGGCCGATGATACCTACTCAGTACGTGTCCCTTGTACTGACCCCTACTTGTAAATTGTTTTCTTGTTATTGTGGAGTGCAACAAACGTGCCATCGACTTCGACTCGTTCGCAACTCTAGCTAGTCTTCATCACACCAGATTTCAGGGTGAGCTATTGCTTCTAGCTTGGACTAGATCTTCTTCTTCACGTCTTGATGCCTTGAAGTTCTGGCATGGACTAGCTGTTTATTTATTTTAGCTTCTTAGATACTCTTAGATTTAGTAATTTGAAGATAGATGTTCTTGTGGTGATGACTTCCAGATTTTGGGGATAATAGTTAATAAATTTTAGAAGTTATTTATTGGTTATATTAATGAGTTTCAAGTCTTCCGCATTATATTCTGTTTATTATGGTTGAAATGTTGGGGTTTAGATTGGTTGGTTCGCTCACATAGTAGGATAAGTGTGGGTGCCACTCGCGGCTCGTTTTGGGTCGTGACAAACTTGGTATCAGAGCATTAGGTTCGTTGGTCTCATCACACAAGAACGAGTCTAGTAGAGTCTTAAGGAAGGGTAGGGGGACACCTTTATTTTTATTTGAGAGGCTATAGGACTTTAGGAAAATTCCATTCTTTCTTTCTTTCGTGCTATTACTTGGATCCAATTGGTATCTAGGTGATACAAATTGGTATCTGACCATCTTCACTCTATTTCGCAGATGGTTAGAACTAGAGCAAAGACTGCGCCAACACCAACACCGGCAAGACAAGATGCGTCTGAGCCAGCCATTGGGGCTGTAGCTCGAAGTGGAACAGTGGCAAGAGGCCGTGGTATAGTTTGCGGGAGGACGTCCTCTAGAGGTAGAGGACAAACTCCTGGTCCAACTAGTACTAGGGCGGTGACTCCTCCATCGACTGATGAGGTAGAAAGAGAGGGTGAGGAAGGGGAAAATGAGCAAGTGCAGAATGAGGAATTACAACCCCAACCTACCCCAGAGATGATTAACCAGGTTCTTGCTTATCTTAGCGGGTTATCTGATCAAGGCCAGACACCTCCAGTGTTTTCTGCACCATCACCTCAGGTTCCGGGAGTACAACATGCAGCTGCTATGGCTCCCCGCATGGAGGCCTCATTTGAAATAGGCACGTTTCCTCGATTGACTACAAGGCCTATAATGACTAGTGATCGACATAAACTTTTCACTAAATTCTTGAAGTTTAAACCTCCAGTCTTCAAGGGTGATGAATCTGAGGATGCCTATGATTTTCTGGTTGATTGTCATGAGTTGCTACATAAGACGGGTATAGTAGAACGATTTGGCGTTGAGTTTGTGACCTATCAGTTTCAAGGAAATGCGAAAATATGGTGGCGGTCGTATGTTGAGTGTAAACCAGCACAAGCACCACCTATGACTTGGGCATCATTCTCTAGTTTATTTATGGAAAAGTATATACCCCGGACCTTGAGGGATAGGAGGAGAGATGAGTTCCTGAGCCTAGAGCAAGGAAGGATGTCTGTTGCTGCTTATGAGGCTATGTTTCGTGCATTATCCAGATATGCCACTCAACTTTGCTTCAGTCCACAAGATAGGATTCGTCGCTTTGTGAAAGGATTGAGGTCAGATCTACAGATTTTAGCCTTACAGGTAGCTGCTGCAGCGAAATCTTTTCACCACAGCATCGGAATCTAAGAGGTTCCGTAAGGGAGGTGAGTTCAGTGGGTCCTACTCCGAAGGGCAGAGTTCAGGAGGTTACCCATCCCGACCCATTCAGTCTTCACTAGAGGCTGTAGCTGGGGGATCATCGCAGACCAGTCAACATTTCTCCGAGTTTGAAGGTTACCCCCAGAATTCATCATTTTCACAGAGACCTATGCTTGACCCCAAAGAATGTTATGGATGTGGGGAGAATGGACATATTAGGAGGAATTGTCCAAAACATAGTTACAGACCCCCAATAGCTAGAGGAAGAGGTGGTCATGGTACAGGCCATCATTCTGGAGGACGTGGTGGCCAAGGAAACGGTAGTCACCAAACCAGTCGGGGTGGCGGGCAAGTTGGAACGATTCCAGCGCAACATGGTAGGGGCAACGGGCAGACAGGTGATAGGGCCCATTGTTATGCTTTCCCTGGGAGGTCTGAAGCGGAGACATCTGATGCTGTTATCACAGGTAATCTTTTGGTTTGTGATTGCATGGCTTCTATATTATTTGATCCTGGCTCCACATTTTCATATGTATCTTCCTCATTTGCTACTGGTCTTAATTTACATTGTGAATTGCTTGACATGCCTATTCGTGTTTCTACTCCGGTGGGTGAGTCTGTGATAGTTGAAAAGGTGTATAGGTCTTGTTTTGTAACTTTGTGGGGAGCAATACTCATGTAGACTTGGTTATCTTAGAAATGGTTGATTTCGATGTAATTCTGGGTATGACTTGGCTTTCTCCAAATTTTGCAATCTTAGATTGTAATGCTAAAACTGTAACGTTGGCCAAGTTTGGGACAGATCCGTTAGTGTGGGACGGTGACTACACTTCCACTCCAGTTCGTATCATCTCCTTTATTCGTGCTAAGAGAATGGTTAGTAAAGGGTGTTTAGATTTCTTGGCACACCTCAGGGATGATACTACCCAAGTAACTACAATTGAGTCGGTTTCAATAGTCCGTGAGTTTCTGGATGTGTTTCCTGCAGACCTTCCTGGTATGCCACCGGATAGGGATATCGACTTTTGCATTGATCTGGAGCCGGGTACTCGCCTAATTTCTATACACCCTTATACAATGGCTCCCACTAAGTTAAGGGACTTAAAGGCCCAACTTCGAGAGTTATTAGGTAAATGCTTCATTAGACCAAGCGCTTCCCCTTGGGGTGCTCCGGTGTTATTTGTGAAGAAGAAGGATAGCAGTTTCCGGATGTGCATAGACTACCGGCAGTTGAATAAGGTAACTATTAAGAACAAGTACCCCATTCTTTGCATTGATGACTTGTTCGATTAGTTACAGGGTGCTTGTGTCTTCTCTAAGATTGACTTGAGATCCGGTTATCATCAATTGAAAATACGGGCAACAGATGTGCCAAAGACTGCTTTTCGAACCAGGTATGGGCATTACGAATTCGTAGTAATGTCTTTTGGTCTTACGAATGCCCCTGCCTCTTTCATAAGCTTGATGAATGGGATTTTTAAGCCATATGTGGATCTCTTTGTTATCATATTTATTGATGATATACTGATATACTCAAAGAGTAATAAGGAACATGAGGAGCACTTGAGAATGGTGTTGGAAGTATTGAGGGAGAAAAATATTTATGCCAAATTCTTGAAGTGTTTGTTTTGGCTAGATTTAGTGTCCTTCTTGGGGCACGTGGTTTCTAAGGATGGAGTGATGGTGGATCCTTCCAAGATTAAAACACTGAGGAATGGGTAAGACCCTACTAATGTGTCAGAGGTAAGGAGCTTTGTTGGTTAGCTAGCTACTACCGTCGATTTGTCAAGGGATTTTCTTCCATTGCTCCCCGCTGACAAATTTGACTAAGCAGAACATTCCATTTTTTGTATGGTCGGACGAATATGAAGAAAGCTTCCAGAAACTCAAGACCTTGCTGACTATTGCACCTATTCTGACCTTGCCAGTAGAGGGTAGGAATTTTATTGTTTATTGCGATGCATCTTATTCTTGGTTGGGTGCAGTGCTAATGCAAGAGAGGTAATCGTATCGCTTATTTCTTCAAGGCAACTAAAGGTGCATGAACGTACTATCCGACCCATGATTTGGAATTGGCTGTAGTTTTGTTTGCATTAAAGCAATGGAGACATTATCTATATGGGGTCAACTGTGAAGTTTACACGGATCATCGTAGTTTACAGTATGTCTTTACCTAGAAAGACTTAATTTGAGGCAGAGGAGGTGGATGGAACTGTTGGAGGACTATGATATTACTATTCTGTATCACCCAGGAAAAGCAAATGTGGTGGGTGATGCTTTAAGTAGAAAAGCACGGAGCATGGGAAGTCTAGCTCACTTACAGGTTTCTAGACGCCCGTTGGCTAGAGAGGTTCTGACTCTGGCTAATGACTTTATGAGGGTGGAAGTACTAGAGAAGGGAGGATTTTTGGCCTGTGTGGAGGCAAGATCTTCCTTTCTTGACAAGATTAAGGGAAAGCAGTTTACTGATGAAAAACTGATTCGGATCCGAGATAAGGTGTTGCGAGGAGAGGCTAAAGAAGCAATAATTGATGAGGAAGGTGTTTTGAGGATTAAGGGAAGGGTATGTGTGCCCCGGGTTGATGATTTGATCCACACTATCCTTATAGAGGCTCATAGTTCCAGATATTTTATACATCCTAGTGCAACCAAGATGTCCCGTGACCTAAGGCAACACTTTTGGTGGAGTAGAATGAAGCGTGACATTGTTGATTTTGTTTCCAAATGTCCAAATTGTCTGCAAGTAAAATATTAACACCAGAGGCCAGAGGAACACTTCAGAGAATGCCCCATTCCTGAATGGAAGTGGGAAAGAATTGCAATGGACTTCGTGTTTGGTCTTCCAAAGACATTGGGTAAGTTTGATTCTATTTGGGTAATTGTGGACAGATTAACTAAGTCCTGCTCACTTCATTCCGTCAAGGTGACTTAAATGGCAGAGAGTTGCCAAACTCTATATCTCAGAAATTCTTCGATTGCATGGAGTTCCACTTTCCATCATATCAGATAGAGGTACGCAGTTTACTTCTAGTTTTGGAGAACATTGAACATTCTGAATTAGGTAGTAGGTTGAACCTTAGTACTGCATTTCACCCCAGACCGATGGTCAGTCTGAGCGAATGATTCAGGTATTGGGGAGGTATGCTTCGTGCATGTGTGATAATTTTGGTGGTCCTTGGGATAACTTCTTACCCTTAGCGGAGATTTCATACAATAATAGCTACCACTCAAGTATTGATATGGCTCCATTTCAGGCACTGTATGGGAGGAGATGTAGGTCCCCCATTGGTTGGTTTGATGCATTTGAGGTTAGACCTTGCGGTACTGATCTATTGAGGGATTCATTAGAGAAAGTGAAATCTATTCAATAAAAGCTTTTAGCAGCTCAGAGTAGGCAGAAGGAATATGCTGATCGAAAGGTTAGAGACTTGGAGTTCATGGAGGGTGAAAAAGTCTTGGTGAAGGTTTCACCCATGGTGATGCGGTTTGGTAAACGAGGAAAGCATACTCCAAGTTATATTGGACCAAATGAAGTACTTAAGCGAGTAGGGGAGGTGGCTTATGAATTAGCCTTGCCTCCAGGACTCTCAGGAGTGCACCCGATATTTCATGTGTCTATGCTGAAGAAATACCATGGACATGGGAACTACATTATTCGTTGGGATTCAGTTCTTCTTAATGAAAATTTGTCTTATGAGGAGGAGCCTGTTGCTATTCTAGATAGAGAAATCCGCAAGTTGAGATCAAGGGAGATTGCATCTATCAAAGTTCAATGGAAGAATCGACCAATTGAAGAGTCCACTTGGGAGAAGGAGGCTGATATGCAAGAAAGATAACCACCCTGTTTACCGATTCACTTAGGTACTCACTTTTTCGCCCTTTTTTTTTCTTCTTGTGATCGTTCGAGGACGAACGGTGGGTAATTTTGTATCTATTGTAACGACCTGTTTAGTCTTGTTTGAGCAGTAGAGTTTATTTCTGGTAATAACGGGCTTGGTCCACGGATCCCCGACGGACCGTCATGGGCACGACGGACCGTCGAGGGGGGTCTCGTTTCCAAACACTTAGATTCTGAAAATTTGGGTACTGAGATTGACTCTCTGAACTTCACGACGGAATGGCAGGACGGACCGTCGTTTGCAAGACGGACTGTCACACATCTTTCCACAGAATTAACTCTATGATCTTCGTGACGGAACTGCAGGATGGACCGTCGTAGGCACGACGGACCGTCACAAACCTTTCCACAGAAATTAACTCTCTGAACTTTGTGACAGACCTGCAGGACGGACCGTCACAGTCATAACGGACCGTCACAGGCTGCGTAGCCCTGACTGGGTCGAATTTCTATTAAAAGTTTTTAAGGGGCGTTTTGGACTATTCATGCATATAATTATAAAGTTAGTGGGTTAATGTTAATAATTCAATTATTTGGGGTTAAAGGAGATAACCTTGAAATAAATAGTGGGTTATTTTTATCATCTTTATACTTATATAGACTATTAGGGTTAAAAGAAAAAGGGTTTTGAATAAGAAAAATAAAAAGAGCAACAAAAGAAGGGAGAAGAACGATCAAGAGAAGAGAGAACAAAGAAGAAAGCAAAGACTTTGAGGAGTAGCTTGCGTGACCACGAATTCTTCGGTGGAGGTAGGTTATGGTTTATGCTATTTCATAGTAAAACTCTAAATAGCGAATGATATGTATTGGGTAGTATTTTAAAGTCTCCTATATGCTTAATTATGTGCTTGCATGATGTGATTATGTAATTGTAATGGATTGGAAAGATAAGGCTGTGAATCTTAAACCTTAAATCCACTTTGTTAATGATGATGCCTTGGTATAAAAGAAGGCTTGATGAACTAATAGAATGAGATTAGGGGATCGAGTGTCACGAACCGACACGTAGAATTAGGGGATCGGGTGTCACGAACCGACGCGTAGAATTAGGGGATCGGGTGTCACAAACCGACACGTAGAATTAGGGGATCGGGTGTCACGAACTGACACGTAGAATTAGGGGATAGGAGTGTCACGTTCTGACACCAGGATAGTAGAGGATCGGAGTGTCACGTTCCGACACCACGATAATAAC
>JAKWIY010002056.1:0-11723 GCA_027704805.1 Solanum corneliomulleri | reverse complement strand
TGATAACCGGATCTCAAGTCAATTTTGAGAAGACACAAGCACCTTGTAACTGATCAAACAAGTCATCAATGCGAGGAAGAGGATACTTGTTCTTAATAGTTACCCTTGTTTAGTTGTCTATTGTCTATGCACATCCGAAACTCCCATCCTTCTTCTTCACAAAAAAAACCGGAGCACCCCAAGGAGATGCACTTGGTCTAATAAAGCCTTTGCTCAACAACTCTTGAAGTTGTGCCTTTAATTCTCTTAACTCTCCGCGGGAGCCATTCTATAAGGGGGTAAAGAAATGGGGAGAGTACCCGGTTCAAGATCAATACAGAAGTCAATATCCCTATCTGGTGGCATACCAGGAAGATCTGCAGGGAACACATCCAAAAACTCACGGACTACCGAAACCGACTCAATCGAAGGTACTTGGGTAGTATCATCCCGGAGATGTGCCACGAAAGCTAAACAACCCTTACTAACCATTCTCTTAGCACAAAGAAAGGAGACGATACGAACCGGGTTGGAAGTGTAGTCTCTCTCCCACACTAACGGATCTGTCCCAGGCTTGGCTAACGTCACAGTTTTAGCATTACAATCAATCTAAGATCGCAAAATTCGGAGAAAGCCAAGTCATAGCCAGAATTACATCAAACAACCATTTCTAAGATACCAAGTCTACATAAGTGTTGCTCCCCACAAAAGTCACAGACATCTTGCCTTGCTAGGCTCAAGAACTCATCTCTTTTCCTATCCCTCAAAGTCCAGGGGATATACTTCTCCATAAACAAGCTAGAGAATGACGCCCAAGTCATAGGTGGTGCCTGTGCGGGTTGACACTCAACATCTGACCGCCACCACATTTTGGCGTTCCCTTGAAACTGATAGGTCACAAACTCAACACCAAATCGCTCTACTATACCCATCTTGTGTAGTAGTCATGACAGTCAACGAGAAAATCGTAGGCATCCTCAGATTCAGCACCCTTGAATACTGGAGGTTTCAATTTGAAGAACTTACTGAAAATTTCATGCTGATCATTTGTCATTATAGGCCCTGTAGTCAGACGAGGAAACGTGCCTATTTCCAATGAGGCATCTATGCGGGGAGCCACAGTAGCTGCATGTTGTACCTCCGGAACCTGAGGTGCCGGTTTAGAAAACACTGGAGGTGTCTGGCCCTGATCAGATAACCCGCTAAGATAAGCAAGAACGTGATTGATCATCTCTGGGGTAGGTTGGGGTGGCAATCCTCATTCTGCACTTGCTCATTCTCCCCTTCCTCACCCTCTCTTATCACTTCCTCAGTTGGTGGAGGAGTCACCGCCCTAGTACTAGTTGGGCTAGGTGCTTGTCCTCTTCTTCTAGAGGACGTCCTCCCACGACCTCTTCCACGGCCTCTTGCCACTACTCCTCTTCGAGCTACAGCCCCAGTGGCTGGCTCAGATGCTTCTTGTCTTGCCGGTGTTGATGTTGACGCCGGAATCCGCGAGATAGAGTGAAGATGGTCAGATACCAATTTGTATCACCTAGATACCAATTGGATCCAAGTAATAGCACGAAAGAAAGAAAGAAAGAATGGAATTTTCCTAAAGTCTTATAGCCTCTCAAAGAAAAGTAAAGGCGTCCCCCTACCGTTCCTTAAGACTCTACTAGACCTGTTCTTGTGTGATGAGACCAACGAACCTAATGCTCTGATACCAAGTTTGTCATGACCCAAAATCGAGCCGCGACTGGCACCCACATTTACCCTCCTATGTGAGCGAAATAACCAATCTAACCCTCAACATTTCAATATAATTAACAAAATACGATGCGGAAAACTTAAACTCATTAATAAAAACCAATTCAATAACTATTATCATCCCCAAAATCTGGAAGTCATCACCACAAGAACATCTATGATCAAATTACTAAACTAAGAGTATTCTAAGAAGCTAAAACAAGTAAAAGCTGGTCCATGCCGGAACTTCAAGGCATCAAGACATGAGGAAGAAGATCCAGTCCAAGATAGAAGCATTAGCTCACCCTGAAGATCCGATGTGACAAAGACTGGCTAGAATTACTGTTGAGTTGAAGACGATGGCACGTTTGCTGCACTCCACAAATAACAAAGAAGAAAACATAAAAGTAGGGGTCAGTACAAAACACGGGTACTGAGTAGATATCATCGGCCAATTCAAAATAGGGAACAGTATATATCAAATAATATTATAATACCAACTACGATACTCAACATGTAGCAACAACAAGTACTATAATCATCAATAAATACCATCAAGTTCACACATGAGGACTCAAGCCTCAATACCATACTCATTTAGAGATTAGATTCATTAGATTGAGTATATTAGCATCTTTCAAGATTCATTATTTTCATCCTCTTGTGTCGGTACGTGACACTCCGCTCCCTCATTATTTTTATTCCTCTTGTGTCGGTACGTGACACTCCGATCCCCCTACTACTAGTGTCAGAACGTGACACTCCGATCCCCCTAAATCTACGTGTCGGTTCGTGACACCCGATCACCTAAATCTACATGTCGTTTCGTACACCCATCCCCCTAAATCTACGTGTCGGTTCGTGACCCCCGATCCCCTAAATCTACGTGTCGGTTCGTGACACTCGATCCCCTAAAACTACGTGTCGTTCGTGACACCCGATCCCCTAAATTTACGTGTCGGTTCATGACACCCGATCCCTTATTCTAGGTGTCGGAACGTGACACTCCGATCCCCTAATCTCATTCTATCAATTCATCAAGCCTTCTCTTATACCAAGGCATCATCATTCTCATTACTTTAGTTCATCAAGCCTTTTCTTATACTAAGGCATCATCAATCTCATTACTTTAGTTTATCAAGCCTTCTTTATAACCAAGGCATCATCATAACAAAGAGATTAGGGTTTTTTCAAGATTTGGGATTCAATAACTCATCATGCTCATATAATCACAATTATATAATCACATTCATACCAACATACAATTAAGCACATAGCAGGGTTTACAATACTATCAATACATATCATTCGCTATTAAGATTCACTACGAATATCGTAAATAACCATAACCTACCTCCACGAAGACTAGTGATCAAGCAAGAAATTTCCCAAAGCCTTGTGTTCTCCCCTTCGTTTCTCTTCTCTTTTCAATCCTCTCTCTCTCTCTTTGTTTCTTTCTTTTCCTTTATTCAAACCCTCTTTCTTTTACCCTAATTAGCATATAATTAAGAATAAAGAATGGCAATATAACCCACTAATTAACTTAAGTTAACCTCTTTTAACCCCCAAGTAATTAGACTTATTAACATTAACCCCCTAACTTTATAATTAAAGCAGGAATAGTCCAAAACGTCCCTTAAATCACTTAAAGAAATCCGACCCAGACTGGGATTACGCAGTCTGTGACGGCCCCGTCGTGCCTGCGACGGTCCGTCCTGCAGGTCGTCGCAAAGTTCAGAGACTCATTTCCACCAAAGAGTCTGTGACGGTCCGTCACGCCTGTGACGGTCCGTCCTGCCATGTCGTCACGAAGTTCAGAGAGTCGATTCAGTACCCAATTTTTTGAATTTCTAAGTGTTTTGAAACGAGACCCTGCGACGGTCCGTCGTGCCCATGACGGTCCGTCGTGGGGTCCTCGTCTCAGCCAATTTTCCAGAAATAAAATCTGCTGCTCAAAACGACTAAACAGGTCGTTATACTTTCTTTTCTTTTTTTATGCATAATCCTGAGCATATTGTCACCAACCAAATCAAGAAAAAATCTATATATATATTTTTTTGCCCCAATATATGTGACTAGGATTTTTAGATTTTTTTTCGATTGGACCAAACCTCACAATAAGGTTGACTACGTATCTTGTTAAAACAAGAATCAGATCTAACGTAGTTCCAAAATATAAGTAAAAATATGTTTTCTTAAGGACAAATTCCCTTTTTAATATATTCACATATTATTTCATTTTTTAATTATTAAATATAATTAAGATATTTTTTGAATTTTTTAAATTTTAAATAAGGATCAACGAACCGAAGGAAGGTTGCCTAAGTATCTCATCAAGATGAGAATCAGGTGTGTGTAGTTCATTAAAATGGAACACTTAAATAATTTTTGTTAGAAATTTGTTGACAATGCAATTCTTTTCTTCGTTTAAAGTGATATAATAAAACTTTTAAAATTTCTTTTTGTGAACTTTACATTGTAAAAGAATTTTTTTTTTCTATTGTTCTGATTTTAATTTAAAATGGTAAACTGAGTCATTTATCTAGATAGATCCGATCATATGTAGAGTCTTTCATTAAATCATATGTAAATGATTCAAATAATGAAGTCTATCAGAAACTACCACATTTGGTTTCAATTATGAAGCTTAAACTCGTGGAGAAAAGTATCTAGACTGGCTGTAAAATGAGCCGACAGCTCGAGTTAGGAGTAGCAACGTACTGGTAGCAACACTTTCCGGCTTTGTGCATGGTGCTCCCTATCCTAAATATGTGTGACTAAAAATCCTTCACCATGGACCGAAGATCCACTAGCTATCTTGACAGAAGTAGGGTGCATAGTTGCAATTCTCATGATATTATTATTGAAGACTCAGTAAAATTTGCGAGAGAAGACAATTTATATGCAGTTCAAATATTATCAAACATTGAATAAGTTGATAATTAACACATTAAATCAAATAAATACAATATTCAAAAACGTAAATAATAAATCATAGTCATACATAAATCAATATTTAAAACTCAAATTTTAGTTATCCCCAGCGGAATCGCCATCTATCACGCCCCTTTTTCTCAAAAAATTTGATTTTTATTTATTTCCAAAAAAATGAGTTTTCCAATTAAAGTTACATTTAGAATATGGATAATTATTATTTAGACTGGCCACTTGGAATTGAGTTTTGGTGTTCCAAGTGACCTTATTTAAATCTCTAATCAAAAGAAAATTTGACTCTATATTTTTTTTGGTCTGTGACTAAAAATTCGTGTAAGAAATTCTGTTGGCCAAGGGGAACGTGTTAGGGACTTTCGAGTCCCGTTTTTCTAGCACGGTCGCTTTATTAACTTTGGTATGATTTGACTTAATTATCGGATATTGTAAAATTTAACTTAATAATAAAAATATTTTTACTTTATCTCTCATTTATTTTAAATTTTATTTGAAACTGTCTTATTTTATTCAATTTTGAAAATTAAATGATCTCATTTTTTTGTGTGTGTCCATTAATTTGAAACTTGAAAATTTGTATTTTTTTTATATATTTTTTTTTTGTGTTCTTATTTTAATAATAAATAGAATATATAAATATATTTTAATTGTTAGAATTATAATTTATGCAGGAATGAGAGTGTTAGAATTTTTGATAATTTTAAAATTATAGTTTTAGTTAAATTAAAAAAATTGCATGAAATATTAGTTTTAGAGAAAATTCTAAGTAGATTAGGACTATTTTTAGAAAGATATATTTTTTTTCTCATTTTTTCATTTCTCCTTCTTTCTTTTCATTTTTTTTTTATTTTTTATTCTTTATTCTTTTACACGCTTTTTGCTTAATTTTTTTTTCACGTTTTGATTTTATAATTTATATTTTGTATTTTTTTCATTTTTCATTTTTTATTTTTTTTTTCTTCTAATTATTTTATTTTATTTTAATTTTTAATACGTTTTTTTTAATCTTATGTGTTTTGTATGTTTTTCTATCTTCATTTCTTTCTTTTTTTTTTAATTGATTTTTTTAACTTTCTATTTTATAATTTTATATTTTTATTTTATATCTACTTGTTCTTCTTATCTTATTTTTTTTTACGTTTTTTCTATTTATTTTTTCTATCTGATTCTTTCTCTTTATTTTGTTTAAATTTTTTTTTACATTCTCTTTCTGTTGTCTAGTTTTTTTGTTATGTTTTTTTTAATCTTTTTTTCATTATTATTATTATTATTATTATTATTATTGTTATTATTATTATTATTATTTTGGTTGTTCATTTCTTTTATGCTTTTTTTATTAATCTTCCCAATAATATGTCTATTTTTTTTTACCATAATTCCCTAATAATATTGTATATCCTTCTAATTATATTTCATAATAATACGAATTAGTGATGATCATCTTACGTTTATTCCAGAGGAAAACCATCTTATTTATTGAAATAATATATAAAAAAACTGAAACATATTTTGTATAGCTTTTCCAAATTGCTAATCACTTAAGCTTTAATTTATTTCCAAATCCTATAAATTTATAAATATAATTTTTTTTAAAAAATAATTCTTAAGTGAAAACTAGGCTCCAAGAAACATTAGCTATTAAATATCACAAATAATTTTGATATAACTTGCGTATAAAAAAAATAACAAACACTAATAATAATGCAAAAAAAATATGATACATCTTTTATTTTATATTTTTTTTATTAGCAAGAAATATTTTCTTTTTGTTCCGTTTTTCAGATCGAGAGAAAAAAATAAAAAAAATCATAACATGCAACATGGATTGATATTACATAATAATAACATACGATTCAAGAACTTCATATTATACATTCAAATTTTCATACAACATTACTTTAAATAATGCAAGAATTTAGAGTTATCTCGCTGCGAAATGGATATCACGGAAAACAACTGCTGCTATCTACTGATTTGAGCCACTATTTAGAACTACCACACAAAACTCTAACTGTACCTAATTCTCAAAAGAGTAACTCACTTTTCTTCTTTTTGTGTTTGCTCAATATCTCTCTGTATTTTTTTTTGAACTAAACATATCTTTTTATAATATTTTAGGGTGAGAGTCTGGTGCTAATTAAAGGAACATAATAGAGTGGGATTACGATTTACTTTGAAAATTAGTTGAGAAATTAGGGTGAGATCAGGATATAAAATAAATAATATAAATAATAATAACCAATTAACAAACAAAAAAATTATAAAAAAAATCGTGTAAACTTTAAAAAAAAAATCGTTCAAAGACAGTAAAAAATAAAAATAAATCGATGGCTGAGATTTTTTAGGAAATAAGTTAGGACGTTGGAAATAATTAGGATATATAAAACACACTTTGAAATTTCTAGGATTCATCTTTTGTTTTCTTTTTCTATCTTTTTCATAGTTTTTTCTATATTATTATTATTATTATTTAGACTAGATATAATAACAAATAACTTAAATTCCCAACTCCTATTTATCAATCTTTTTATCATCATTAAAATATAATTGATCTTATAATTTTTATTAATTTACAATTTCTTATTATTGTTTTATTTTAATTTAAATATAACCCTTTTTAAATTTGTGTAAAATACATTATATTTTGGTAAAAAATTAGGTGTTCACACCAACAGTAGCCTCTTTCAACTATCTTGTCTAAAAGGCTTAATTTGTCGAATAATAATTTCTCCAGGTCGCTTATTTCACCTAATTTTGGTGAACTTTCTAGTTTGACGCATCTTGATTTGTCGAATTCATAGTTTTCTGGCCTATTTCCAAGAAAAATCTCTGGTCTTTCTAAATTACAAATTCTTAGTATCAAGGGTAGTCTTTTAAGTTTTAAACCAAATAATTTTCAACTGCTCTTTAAGAACTTAACCCAATTAAGAGAGGTTGATTTTATGATGTGAACATCTTTTCCACCATTCCTCTTAATTTCTCTTCTTGTTTAACTACTTTGTTCATTCATAATGCGTTAAAATCATAGAAATAGAACTAGTTAACCCCGCAGATAAAAATGGTGCATTTTACAATTCAAATGAGCCCCAATGTAGGTAAAAATATATTTTATCGATTTTCGTATGATATAGACAATGAACATTTTTATGTAAACTTGGACAAAATAGTGTTATGATTTGTAAGTTTGTCTTTTTTTAATATAACAAATGGTAAACTTTATTTGAATAACCTTTCCTGAAAAGTTATCACTTTTACGAAAACTTGTGACTTTTATTGAAAAGATATAACATTTATGAAAAGTTGTGACTTTTATGAAAAGTACCGACTTTATGACGACTGTGACCTTTCCGAAAGTTCTGACTTTTTTGAAGATTTCTAATTTTTTCGAAGAGTTGTGATTTTTTCGATAAGGCTCAATTCACATCTGTTCACACTACCCTTTGTTGACTATAAATAGAGGGGTTTCCTCTCATTTTAAAATAAATGAAAATTCTTAAATTCTTCTTCTGCACAGTTAAATGTTTGATCCAAAGTTCTTCTTCTACACAATTAAATATTTGTGTATTTTGCTACTGTTGAGTGCCTCACTATCAAGGACACACTTTGCATTCATTGGGCTCAATTTTTCTTTTTGGGTTTCATTCTATTGTTACAGATCCTAGTATTTTTTTCTACAATCATTAATTTACGATTATAATATTAATTGTTACTTTTTACTACATACTTTGAACATTGTTGATTATGTTTTTGTAAAGTTATTGTTATAAGTATTCGTTAGTACAAACTATATGAAAATTCAACTATGCAGCTTCACAAATAACTTTTACAGAATACATTTATTTACAATATTCTTCAAAGTAATCTTTTCTTCTCCAAGAGATCAAGCCCAAAGATTTATATGATTTTTTTGTTGTCATAATGATGTTAATATTTATAGGATTAAAAAAAATAGAAATTCAAATGATAGAATTAAAATTAGATAGTAATTATAATTATATAATACACAATGGTGATTATTCTCTCACACCAAAGTACTTTTTTTTAAAAAAAAGAAATTTTCTATTATCCCTTACTTCTCTATTATATATTTTAAGGATTCCTAATGTATTTTTTGTGCACAACTTCAATTCCAAAACACTATCATAACTATATTACATATCAAAATTTGATTTCAGAAGATTGCATATTAATTTTCCAACACATAATGACTGCATATTACCTATTGGTATATAAATGTCACGACCCAAAATCGGGGACGCGACTGGCACCCACATTTACCCTCCTATGTGAGCGAACCAACCAATCTAACCTTTAACATTTTATTACAATATCAACAAAAGAAATGCGGAGACTTAAACTCATAATAAAACAATTCAAAACTATTATTATTATCCCCAAATCTGGAAGTCATCATCACAAGAACATCTATCCTCAAATTACTAAACTAAAACGTCTAAGAAGCTAAAAACATAAAAGCTAGTCCATGCCGGAAGTTCAAGGCATCAAGACTTGAAGAAGAAGACCCAGTCCAAGCGACGCGTTAGCTCACCCTGAATTTCCGAAGGTAGTGAAGACTGGCTAGATCTACTGTTGAGTTGACGTTTGACGGAACGTCTCTGCATTCCACAAATAACAAAGAAGAAAACATAAAAGTAGGGGTTCAGTACAACCACATGTACTGAGTAGATATCATCGGCCAACTCAAAATAGAAAACAATATACATCAAATAATATCTAAATCAACTATAATACTCAACATGTAGCAACAACAAGTACTAAAATCATCAATAAGTACTAACAAGTTCATCCATGAGGACTCAAGCCTCAATATCATACTCATTTGGGAATTAGATTCATTATTTGAATTCATTAACATATTTCAAGATTCATTATATTTATTCCCCTCGTGTCGGTACGTGACACTCCGCTTCCATATACTATCCTGGTGCCGGAACGGTGGCACTCCGATCCTCATTCTTTCCTGGTACCTGAACGTGGCACCCGATCCATAATTCTATCCTGGTGTCGAAACGTGAACACTCTGTCCGATCCTCATTCTATCATCCTGGTACCGGAACGTGGCACCCGATCCATTAATTCTATCCGGGTGTCGGAACGTGACACCCGATCCATAATTCTATCCTGGTGTCGGAACGTGACACTCCGATCCTCATTCTATCCTGGTACTAACGTGGCAACGTTCAGGCACCCGATCCCATAATTCATCAAGCCTTCTCTATACCAAGGCATCATCAGTATAAGTAGATAAAAGTTTCTTTCAAGATTTGGGATTCAATGGTTTTCATCATGCTTATTTATTCACAATTTCATATTCATATTCATGCAAGCATACAATTAAGCATATAGAAGGGTTTTACAATACTAGCAATACATATATTCCCTATTAAGAGTTCACTACGAATATCGTAAAAACCACAACCTACCTCCACCGAAGACTAGTGATCAGCAAGAGTTTTTCCCAAAGCCTTGTTTCTCTCCTCTTTGATCGACTGCTCTCTCCTCTTTCTTGTTCTTTCTATTTTGTTTTGTTCAAACCCTCTCTTTTACCCTAATAACATATAATTAAGTGTGAAGGAGGACAATAAAACCCACTAATTAACTTAAGGTTACCTCTTTTAACCCCCCAGTTAATTAGACTTATAATTTTAACCCTCTAACTTTATAATTAAGGAAGAATAGTCCACAAACGACCCTTAAAACGTGTCGAGAAATCCGATTCTGCCTGGGATTTGCGCAACCTGTGACGGCCCGTCACGCCTGCGACGTCCGTCACGCAGGTTCGCATCCTCCTAAAATCCAGGTGGAACTGTGACGGCCCGTCACCACCTGTGATGGTCCCGTCCTGCACCTCCGTCCTGACGGTCAGAGACTCGTTTCCCGTACCAATTTCTCAAGAGTTGAAGTGTTTTGCAATGGGAGCTTACAACGGCTCGTCGTGGATGTGACGGCACGTCCTGCAGGTCCGTCACAGATTACAGAGAGTCGATTTTCAGTACCCATTTCAGAATTCTAAGTATCTGAAACGCAATCTGTGATGGGCCGTCGTGCCTATGACGGTCCGTCGTGGTGTCCGTAATCTTAGCCATTTTTTCCAGAAATAAAATCTGCTGCTCAAAACGACTAACATGTCGTTTACAATAGATACTAATTACCCATCGTTCGTCCCCGAACGATCAAAAGAAGAAAAACAATGGCGAAAAGGAGTACCTGAATCTGTAAACAGATGTGGGTATTTTTCTTGCATATCTGCCTCTTCTCCCAAGTACCTCTTCAACCGGTCGATTCTTCCATTGAACCTTGATGGACGCAATCTCCTCGACCTCAAATTGGGCGAACCTCTCTATCTAAAATGGCAACGGGTTCCTCCTCATAAGTCAATTCTCATCAAGCAAAACTGAATCCCAACGGATGATATAGTTTCCATCCCCATGGTATCTTTTCAACATGGACACTGAAACACCGATGCACTCCGGACAGCCAGACCCTGGAGGCAAGGCTAATTCGTAAGCCACCTCCCCTACTTCGCTTTAGTACCTCAATGGTCCATATACCCTTGGACTTAACTTACCTCTTTTGTGCCAACCGCATCCCCCTTTCATGGGTGAAACCTTCAACAAGACTGTTCACCTTCCATGAACTCCAAGTCTCTAACCTTTCGGTCCTGCATACTCCTTTTGCCTACTTTGCGCCGCTAGAAGCTTTTCTTGAATGCACTTCACCTTATCTAAACGAATCCCTCAAGAGGTCAGTACCCCCAAGGTCTAACCTCAAATGCATCGAACCAACCATGTGAGATCTTACACCTCCTCCCATACCAATGCTTCAAATGGAGCCATATCAATACTAGAGTGAATAGCTATTTATTGTATGAAAACTCTGCCAAAGGTAAGAAACTATCCCAATGGCCACCAAACTCTATCACACATGCACGAAGCATATCCTCCAACACTTGAATCGTTCGCTCAGACTGACCAATCGGTTTGAGGGTGGAATGCGGTACTGAGGTCCAATCTAGTACCTATTCAGCATGCAATGTTCTCCAAAAT
>JAKWIY010002055.1:0-11760 GCA_027704805.1 Solanum corneliomulleri | reverse complement strand
GTATTCCTTCAGTGACTCATCATCTATACGGTGATTTGGGACACTTATGAAGAACGAGGTGAACCTATCCCTAGAACTATTAACTGACTCTCCTGGTAGTGCCACAAAGTTATTCACTCTGTCTTTGTGGTTTAGTT
Source organism: Solanum corneliomulleri (assembly GCA_027704805.1). Taxonomy (NCBI): domain Eukaryota; kingdom Viridiplantae; phylum Streptophyta; class Magnoliopsida; order Solanales; family Solanaceae; genus Solanum; species Solanum corneliomulleri. Next base: position 11,623 of record JAKWIY010002055.1, on the reverse strand, counting down.
TCTTGGAGACCGGATAGTAGCATTCTAAGAAGACATCCCTTAGTTGGTTCGAAGTGAAGATTGAGTTGTATGGGAGCTCAGTGAACCACATAGCAGCCTCTCCCTTCAGTGAGAGAGGAAACACTCTTTGACCTATTACATCTAAATCAAAATCAGGCCTCCCTACACAACTTTTACACACGCCCTTACCTTAGCTATATGGGCATGTGGATCCTCAGAAGGTAGCTCTGAAAACAAACCTCTGGCAGTGAGCATTTGCATCAGGATACTAGTTACCACAAAGGTGTGGCCTGTTGGAAGAGGAGGTAAAACAAGTGGCCCATCGGAGTCTGCTATGTTATCATAGCCTCTGTAGTATGCTTGGGGCCGTGGAACGGGATTTTGTCCCCTCTGTTGGTGTTCACCCGGAGCTTCGGTAACAAACTGACCATGAACATCAACCGGAGCTGGATGTTCTGGTTTGGATCATTTCATTTATTCCCAAGTTTCGATTCATATTGCGTAATGTACGCTTTAATTCGTGATCGTAGGGAAACAGGGTTCTCTTCCTCTCTGTGTATTTGGCATACAAGGAGGATAGTTCTGAAAGAATCAAAAAAAATAAAACAAAGTAAACTCAAGAAAATATCAACTAAATTATGGTAATAAGTTCAAGTTAATCTAAAACCTATATTCCCCGGTAGCGGCGCCAAAATTTGATACGCTCAAACTTACTTCTAAAATATAAATAACCCAACTAGTGAGGTTGGGATCGTTCCCACGAGGAATATAGTTTAGACTTAACTTCAATCTATTATTACTTTTGTTTAGTCAATTACTTCCTTGGAAAGTAAAAACAATAAAAGGGGGGTTTCTATTTCTAAATGAATGAAAATAACTACCTAAATTGAAGGAGACACTTAACAGTTTTGAATGTTGGATTTTAATCAATAAATCAACGTAACTAGGGTTTACGTGTTCCCCACAGGTTCATAACTTGATAATTCTAACTAAAACAATTCTTTCCTAGTATCTTGCATGCAAAGTGATAAGTTATGTATTTCTAAATTCTTCGTCCGGCATCCAGAAAATCTCACTCCGCACCTTGGTCTGGCTACGTGTGTTGCTGTTCTAACCCTTATTTTTAACTCATATTAAGCATCGTATTCGATATTTGGCTAAGTTATTATCTCGTACCAATCAATACTAGCCTATTAGATAGTATACACTAAATCTATGTTGATAATTATTTTCCTATTATCTACCTCCTTGGTCCGGCAAGTAGCATTAAGGTGAGTTCTAACGTTGTCCATCCGTTAAAAAGACTTCTAAGCGATAGAATTATTAATACATAGAAGACACTATTCTAGAATTGTTATTTTAGTTAGGTTTTATCTCATTATTTGCCTATGGTTCCCACAACTCTAGTTATAGAGTTTAATTACTCATAGTCATAATAACAATATTCAAATATATTAAATAAGAATTCATGTACTTACTTCAATGAGAAAGAGTAAAATCTGATAGTTTGCTTGATTAATCACCAATAATCATTTGCAAGAATCTCAAAGTAATCAATAATCTCACAAAAAGTCTAATGATAATCAAGAATCTAACACTAATACACCGAGTCTAATAATGTTCCAGAGTCTATCTAATAATACCGAGTCTCCCCTCAAAAATGAGGTTTTTCGAACTATTTATAGAAAATAAAAACCTAATTAAACAAGGACTCCATTTGCTGGAAATCTGTCAAAACGCGGCAGGGTCGACGGACAGCGCGACAGATCGTCGTGGTCAAGACGGACCGTCATGGACTCTGTCATCCCATACTTGATTAAATTTCTTCTACTGCTCTCTTCATTACCCTCGAGGGCAAGTATGACGGACCGTCATAGGCACAACGGTCCGTCGAGGGTCTTCGTTCCAAAACACTTAAACTCTTGGAATATGGGTACTGAGATTACTTCTCTGAACTTCATGACGAACCTGCAGTACGAACCGTCATAGACACAACGGACCGTCATGAACTCCGTAGCCCCACACTTGGTCATACTTCCCCATCTTCCTTCAGCAGTTGCACTACGCTGCCACCTACGGACTGTCACAAGCACGACGGACCTTCACAAGCTCTGTAGGTGGTCTCTTCTGCATTTCTTCGCTCAAAATCTCCGCATTCATCTTTGGACAGATTTCTTGCAAAATAAAGAGAAACTTATATATAAATTAGCACAAAAAGGCTTCTGGACACACTAAACTTAAGGAAAAAGCATTAATAATACCGTGAAACCACTGTATATCACATGGGGATGACGGAAGCTCGCTAAATCTTTGCCAAATTCACCATAGCGAATCCAGAAAAGATGGAAACAAAATCAAAACTCCCTACAAATTGCTTGGCGCCCAGGTAGGTTATGTTTTTATGTTGAGTAGTTAAAATTCATGCTTACCATGTAATATATTAATTTAACAGTATAAAGTATGTTTAGACCTTCGTGCACCGAGTAAATTATGTGGAAAGTTACTAAATTTCAATGCTTATGGGGTTAGTGTTGTGTTGATATAGTAATTGGTCGAGGTTCTTATTTGTGTTCTTGGCTATGGTATAACTGTGATAAAAAGTTGTTGTCATGGTTAAGAAAACTATTAATGGAACTATGTGATGAATAATTAGCATTATGACTTGTGTAATTTTGTAAAGACAAATCGAGAGAACCCATATATCTGTAATTAAGTATGTGACTGGTGATGTCTATGATTCTATGATGGTGTGATATACAAGTGTCTTACTTTGTTGTGATACTTTTATATGTATGCATATTGAAACAATGGTCTTAGATGTTTAAAAGATATATGTGGATGTCGATATGATAAAATCATGACTTAAATGTGTGATCTTGATGTGTTATTGTTATGTGTGATTCGGATCGGCTGCCACGTTCCAGCACTCTAACTTGGATTTGATTGTCACATTCCAAGCATATTAACTAGGATCTGCTGCCACATTCCGATACTCTAACTGGGATCGGTTGCCACGTTCCGTCTTATAAATTGAATCAGATTGCCACATTCCAGCATGCTAACAGTTTGACTTTGGGTCCGATGAGAGAGCCAACTACTTGTGATAAAATGTGCATGGTGAAATGTGTTATGCTCAATTTCGTGAGGTGTGTATATATAGTATAAATGTTGTTAGTTTATTTAAGTTATGATCTATTTGGAACCTTAAGTGTGGTAATGTTACATGTAGTATACATTGTGGTTAGTATATTCAAGTTATGATCTATTTGGAACCTTAAGTGTGGTAATGTTACTTGTAGATAATAATGTGTTTGTATATCAAGCTATGATCTACTTGGAACCTTAAGTATGGTAGTGTTACTTGTAATATACAATGTGGTTAGTGTATTAAGCTATGATCTATTGAAATCTTAAGTGTGGTAGTGTTACTTGTGGTATACAAGGTGGCTAGCGTAATTAGGTTGTAACCGCGTGGAAAAGAGATAGGTGGTAATTTGGAAGGTGCTCTAAGTAAAGGCTAAGGGTGAGGAAGCGAGGGGTCCGGACGTGGTATTTTATTGTTCTATTTATATGTTGTAAGGTGGGCATTGGGTTGACCGATGATACCTACCAGTACGTCTGGTTGTACTGATACTACTCTTGCTATGTCTTTTTGACATAGTCTAGATGCAGGATTGATGATGTTTCATTACGTGAAGATGAAGAAATCTTCCAACAACTTCGACTCTTCATTTCGCATAGTGGGAGCTTTGTCGTTTTATTAAATTGTTATTGTATTCTTAGTAGATCTGGTACCTGTTAGACTAGATCCTTGGGGTTGTCAAGTTACTTTAAATGTTTTGACTAGTGCATGAATAAGAGGTTGTAATAAAGATTTTTACCCTACATTATATACCCTGTTAATTGTCCTCATGAATAAACTTTGGAATATGAGATTTCTCCTACTTAGGTGTTAGAGTGGGTGCCCGCACGACCCGGTGGGTTCGTGACATTCAGGCTTCCAATCATAGCTTATTACCTGTTCAAAAATTATTTTATATGATTTTGAATATCACCAAAAGTGGCTTGAATTAGTTATCGTATGAATTATCACTACTAAAAAAAATGTTTAGCGACGGATACTAGGGATGAACAATATTCCGTTACTATATGACGACGGACTTGCGACGGAATAACTATTTGTTATGCTGAATTAAGAAATGATTTTTTGATTTATAATATAGCAACCGAACGGAATATTTAATTCGTCGCTAAATATTAGCGCTAAAATTTGGCGCCTAATTTTTCGTACGGATTCAATAACAAAGTAGTGCTCATAAATTTAATTAATATCGGGCGACGGAATTAGTGACGGAAAAAAAAGGTTACTAAACTATTAAATATATTTAATAACTATTTATATTATCTAGTGACAAAAATATCCGTCAATATAATTTTCTAAATTATATATACATTTATTTGAAAGCGACGGATTCTAGAATCCGTCACTAATTCCGTTACAAACTCCAATTTCAGATTTCAATACTCTCATTTAATCTTATCCGTCGATCATGGTTCGTCAAAATCCAAGAATAAATCACAGCCGCTCATACGAATTTGATCAATGGTCCTTATTTAAGATCCTTGCTTTCCTACTGTATACAAAAGAGCCCAAACCCCTAATTTTTTCTTCATTCGCCTCCTCTCCTCTCCAAATCCGCCGCCCAGATCCATTTTCCCTCCTCTCCGTCCTTCTTTCTAACAGAGAAGCTTGGAGAACGAGCAGAGAAGAATGCCATCCAGCAGCAGCCATGAAACCAGCAATTGGACAACAATGGAGAGCTCCGAAAAGCACACAAAGACCACCATCGAACCTCCATTGATGGCAGCAGCTTTAGTCGGCGAGCAACCAGGCAGTCTTCTTCCGCACCAACAACATCAAGGAGATGGCTCCACCAGTTGTCTCGCTCTCTGGCTAAAATTACAACAACATCAGCTCTACGCAGTGAGCAGTGATAGTGAGCACCGACAACAACCAGGTAGATCCCTTAATGTCATTTTGTTAAAGCTTACTTGTTCATATACTTTTCTGTTAAATTTTATTTACTTTTATTTTTAATTAGGGTTACCATTCATTTTTTTAGTATACTTTTGAATATTTTCCTAATATATGTTCTATCAGTCATATATATTTTGGGGCTGATATCCCAAGTATGGGACTTGGCTGTAAACCTTGTCTCTATTTTTCTATAGGTTATTGTAAGAATGGAAGTAGTTGTAGGTCCCTTCATGGTGGTAGGCCTTGTGAGGGTGAAGTTGGATCACCATGCGAGTTTGAAATGATTGAACATCGCCAAGAACATCTCAGATCTATGTCTGCTCACCAACAAAGACTAACCATAGCTTCCCTGCTCATGGCTTCTTCTAACTTTACCCTCTCACCCATGGCTGCTAACAAGGTATGAACTTTTTTCTGCAACAACAGTTGTAATCTGAGAGTCCCAGGTTTGAACTCTCCTATTTCATTCTTATTGTCTTTGTAGTGTTTAAAAATTTGAATTTTGAACTCCAATGAGAGTGACAACAAGTATAATGCATATTTTATGGACGAGCACAAAATATTCAAATTTAATCCTTTGCGAAATGGAGATGAGAAGTTATTGAAAAAGTGAGAACAATGTTAGAACACATTAATAATACTATGTGAAATTAAGAATTTCTCTAAGCTTATAATCTCCCATAATCATCAAGTGTGTACATAGCAAAATAAAATTCTTAAAAGAACTTTAAGTTCCGGTTATTATGAAGTTTATCACTTTGTTTTACATGTTTCATTACTAAGTTACTAAAAAACTTTTATGATTATGATTTATTATATGCTAAGAAGTATATTGAGTATTTCTAAACTAAAATGATCCTGCAAAGACCTTCTATGTGCATAAAATTGAGAAGGCTATCACATAATCATCCATTACTTTTGGATACATGTGTGTGTTAAACTAAAGTCAATGTTGATGTATTTGTTAGTAACTCAATTTGAGTAACTACTGTATATTTTAAATTTGTCTAAGACATTATAATTTTTGTGTATCTCAAATTTGGTTTACAAGTTCAACTTAGATATGGGTGTTAAATGTTGGTTTGATGGTTGAGACTTGAGAGGCTTGACTCTATTAATAGTAAAAAATATTTTTTTTAAATATAAGCATGAATAGTGTGCCCAATTTTATGTATATGAAAGTTCCTTTTCCATGTCAATTTGTGAATAAACCTTTACTTTCTTGACCTTTTTGAATAATTGAACAATTAAGTATAATGATTTGGAGTTTTCTTGTTTACATTTCTTATATAAAGCTTACAGTGGCCTTGATTAATTGTTTATTCCTTTCGGTAGTTAAGATTAAGTATAAGTCTGATAGAGTAAAGAATTTTCTTTGTTTTAAGCATTATGCATAATCACTTATTCACTTAGCTTCTGTTTCAAAGAGTCAAGTACTTGCGATGGGTTGAATGGTGGTACATACATTTTCCTTCTTTTGATGAGTCTGTTTCGACTCTCTCTTTGTTTCCTTTCTTTCCTGCATATTCTATGTTGGGGATATTTCCTCACATATTATTGATCAACTTCACATATTATTATAGTCTAGAAACTTCTTATGTAGTTATGAATTGTTAAGGCTTGAAATTTGAAGGCACAATATGTACATTAATTCTAATGCTTAAAAGGTTATGCATGTTTTGTATTGGCGTTCAAAATATATTTTGTATCCAATGTGTAATGCTATCATTTTTCCTCTACGTATTACAGAAATACGAAGAAATATCACGGAAAAAAATAGTGTCTCAAATTGATATTGATTAATGTGAAGCATACTATCAAGTTGTGGGGGAGAAAAAATAAGAGAAAACTATACGGTTTTTGTTTTGAAGCAAAAACTTAATACGGTAGAAGTTTTTTGCCTCATCATCAGTACTCCCTTAGTGCCTCCTTCAGCTACTTATGAGGACGAGGTTGATCTTTCAACTATTACTTATGAGGATGATGTTAGTCCTTAGTTTCACGTGACAACTGTATCCCTTTTTTTTGTAATAATATTTTATGAATGTAGGTTCTTTTAAGTATAATTGATATGTTATTATGGACTTTGAATCGAAAAAACGCAATTTCGATATTCTATATATTTTGAACCATTTATCATATTGTTATATATGTTTATTATTTTTGAGGTATAGAGCAATTTAATTTAAGTTACATATAAATCAAAATTACAAGAAAAATTTAGCAACAAATATAGAGACTATTTGGTCGTTATTACATAAAAAAATTATGGCGACGGATAAGCGAAAAAAATCTTTCAAGTATTTATCAAAAATGACGAAATGAATTACGAAATTAGCTACAAACAATAGAAATAAAATAACGGAATAGTCTGTCGCTAACAAGTGGCAACAAATATTTTTCGTTTCTAAGACATCGCTAAATTTGTGACAAAACATATTTTTCGTCACTAAGTGATTACTACTGAGCGATATAACAAAAGTTAATAATACGTGCTAGTTCGTCACTTATCATGTTTAGCAACGGAATATCATAGATTAGCAACAATTTCGTTTGTTGCTAAATGCTGATTTTCTTAATAGTGTATAAGAACTGAATTGTTTTACTGTTACCAATAATTTTTTTATCATGGTCCATAAAAAAAACTCAATGAGATGAATCTTTCTACCATACTATCTATCTATTAGAATTTCGCTGATTCTAGTTCACCATGTTTTCATGTGAAATAGAAGGGGAATTTTAATTGCTTAGACGGTAGGCTACCTGAACTCCCACCTTGTTGGTGAGGATTCAATTCCCAAAACTGTAATCTAACCCCCCCTCCAATTCCCCCTCCACCCCAATTGTTTTTTTTAAACGTGAAATACAAATTTTTTGAATAGTCCATTGCAATTGGAGAGAACTAAGAATAGAAAAACTATTATATATCTCTTTGTGTGATTTATTATATGACCTGGTTCTTATAACCAGTGAAGAAAATCCTTTAAATAGATTGATTTCATAATGTTTTTACCTATGTAGTATCACAGTCCATATAGTAAAAAAATATAGTTGTTTCTTAACAGACATTGATGATAGAACCTAACAAAAAGAATTCATTGATCAAGAGTATGTTTGTTAAAATTGTGAGGGAGATTAAAAAGCTTATGAAGTCGAACATAAATTATTAAAGCTTGTTCAATAGTATAAATAGTGATCATGAATTTAAGATTTAAAATTTGATGAGTTCGATTAATCTTTAATCTTTCTTAGCACTAAACTAATTTGATTTATAAGGTTATGAATAAAATTTTGTTATGTTGAAAATTTTGGCCATTTATTATAAAAAAAAATTATACTCCAACTAAAAAATATTGAGTTTTGTGATTTGGCGCAAGTACTTGTTTTTTATGAGTTTCGCAAGGTGCGTAGACCAAAAATTGTAAAAACTTTATACATTAAATTGATATACTTGATGATACCTGTTAAATCTCAATCCATTTGGTGCATGTAGTGGTAAAATTATTTATAATATCTTTACAAACTAATAACAATTAAATTTGAAGATAAGTATTGAAACAACACTAGAATATCAAGATAATTTTAGGCAATTCATAGGTAAGTCTCGCTCCTCCAAAAGAGAGTAAGAGGCTACAACAATTTAATTTTTAATTTAAGGGAAAATCCACAAGTATCCCTTCAATCTATGTTCGAAATCCCATAGACACACTTATACTACACTAAGGTCCTATTACCCCCCTGAACTTATTTTATAAGTAATTTTCTACCTCTTCTCGGCCTATGTGGCACTAGCTTGAAAAAAAAATCAACCAGCGTTGCGCCCACAAGATAGTACCACATAGGCCGAGAAGGGGTAGAAAATTATCAATAAAATAAGTTCAGGGGGATAATAGGACCTTAGAATAGTATAAGTGTGTCACGACCCAAATCGGGGACGCGACTGGCACCCACATTTACCCTCCTATGTGAGCGAACCAACCGATCTAAACCTTAACATTTCAATGTATATCAACAGAAAATAATGCGGAAGACTTAAAACAATTCAAAACTATTATTAATATCCCAAAATCTGGAAGTCATCAAAACAACAAGAACATCTATGATCAAATTACTATCTAAGAATGTCTAAGAAGCTAAAAATACATAAGAAGCTAGTCCATGCCGGAAGTCAAGGCATCAAGACTTGAAGAGGAGATCCAGTCCAAGCTAGAAGCATTAGCTCACCCTGAGATCCGGTATGACGAAGATGGCTCGAATTACGGTTGAGTTGAAGTTGACGGAACGTTTGCTGCAATACACAATTAACAAAGAAGAAACATAAAGTTAGGGGGTCAGTACAACCACAAGTACTGAGTAGATATCATCGGCAAACTCCAAAATAGAAGATAATATATATCAAGTAATATTTATAAATCAACTATTACCTCAACACGTAGAAACAACAAGTACTATAATCATCAACAAATACCATCAAGTTCATCCATGAGGGCTCAAGCCTCCATACCATACTCGTTTTGGGAATTAAGTTTATTAGATTGAGTTATTTATTCATCTTTCAAGATTAATCTCTTCTTCCTGTTGTGTCACTACGTGACACTCCGATTCCCCTACCACTATGTGTCGGTACGTGACACTCTGATCCCCTAATTCTACGTGTCAGTTCGTGACACCCGATCCCCTATATGTGTCGGTACGTGACACTCCGATCCCCTATATGTGTCGGAACGTGACACTCCGATCCCCTACATGTGTCGGAACGTGACACTCCGATCCCCTAATTCTACGTGTCGGTTCGTGACACCCGTCCCACTAATACTATGTGTCGGAACGTGACACTCTGATCCACTATACTATGTGTCGGAACGTGACACTTTGATCCATTAATCTCATTCTATCAGTTCTCAAGCCTTCTATACACCAAGGCATCATCAATCCATTACTTTAATTCATCAAGCCTTCTTTTATACCAAGGCATCATCATTATACGTAGATTAAAGTTTCTTTCAAGATTTGGGATTCATGGTTTTCATCATGCTTGTTTATCAAATCACATAATCATATCATGTCGAGCATATAATTAAGCATATAGACAGGTTTACAATACCACCCAGACATATCATCGCTATTAAGAGTTCACTACGAAGATCGTAAAACCTAACCTACCTCCACCGAAGACTAGTGATCAACCAAACAATTCAAGCTTCTGTTTTCTCCTCCCTCTCGATCGGTCCTCTCTTCTCTTTTGTTCTTCTTTCTGTTTTTTTTATTCAACCCTCTTTCTTTTACACCCTAATTAACATATAATAAGTGTAAGATGGCAATTACCCCACTATTAACCCAATTACCTCTTTTATCCTCAGAAATTTGAGTTAATTAATATAACCCCCGAATCTATAATTAAGGAAGAATAGTCCAAAACGTCCCTTAAAACGTGTAAAGAAATCCGATTCTGCCTGGGATTCGCGCAACCTGTGACGGCCCGTCGTGCCTGAGACGGTCCGTCACACAGGTCGTCGCAGCCTCTTAGAACTCAAGTGGACTGTGACGGTCCGTCACACCTGTGAAGGTCCGTCCTGTACTTCCGTCATGACAGTCAGAGACTTGTTTCCCGTACCAAATTCTCAAGAGTTGTAGTGTTTTGCAACGGGAGCTTACGACGGCTCGTCGTGGCTGTGACGGCATGTCCTGTAGGTCCGTCACAGATTACAGAGAGTCGATTTTCAGTACCACAATTTCAGAATTCCTAAGTATATTGAAACGAGACCCTGCGACGGTCCGTCGTGCCTGTGACGTCCGTCGTGGGGTCCGTTGCCTCAGCCAATTTTTCCAGAATAAAATCTGTTGCTCAAAACGACGAAACAAAACAGGTCGTTACAATAGATACCAATTTACCCATCGTTCGTCCTTCGATCAAAAGAAGAAAAAAAAAAACAATGGCGAAAAGGAGTACCTGAATCTGTACAGATGTGGGTATTTTTCTTGCATATCTGCCTCCTTCTCCCAAGTAGCCTCTTCAACCGGTCGATTCTTCCATGAACTTTGATGGATGCAATCTCTCTCGACCTTAATTTGCGAACTTCTCTATCTTATAGCACTGGTTCCCCCTCCATAAGTCAAATTCTCATCAAGCAAACTGAATCCCAACGGATAATGTAGTTTTCCATCTCCGTGGTATCTTTTCACATGGACACGTGAAATACCGGATGCACTCCCGGACAGCCCTGGGGGCAAGGCTAATTCTCAGTCACCTCCCCTATTCGCTAAGCACTTCAAATGGTCCAATATACCTGGACTTCTTACCTCTTTTTACCAACGCATCACCCCTTTCATGGATGAACCTTCAACAAGACTTGTTCACCCTCCATGAACTCTAAGTCCCTAACCTTTCGGTCTGCATACTCTTTTGCCTACTTTGCGCCGCTAGAAGCTTTCTTGGATAGATTTCACCTTCTCCAAAAATCTCTTAACAGATCAGTACCCCAAGGTCTAACTTCAAATGCATCAACCAACCAATGGGAGATCTACACCTCCTCCCATACATGCTTCAAATGGAGCCATGTCGATACTGGAGTGATAGATATTATT
>JAKWIY010002054.1:0-11821 GCA_027704805.1 Solanum corneliomulleri | reverse complement strand
GCTATCTCTCTATTATTCTGGTTGTGTAATGTACGAATGATTAATTTATAATTGGTTTCTGTTTATTTCTTTAAAATGTTGAAATGATATGGGTTCAACTATATATAGATTGCAACCTTAAATTATAGATGATATATATATATATATATATATATATATATTATACATTGAAAATATACTAGTTGAATTAATAGAAGAGAAATAAGCATTTCTAATAAGTTTTCATTGATTGTCTCAAATTGCTTCTGGTGTATGCGAGTGGCCTGAGTGGTGGGAGAGAGAAGGAGTGTGAAAATAATTAGAAGATAGCGTGAAAGAATCCTTTTTATTTTTGGTTAACCAAGTAAGAATCCTAAACAAAATTGTATAATTAATTTAGAGTCCAAGTTACCATATATTACTTTTTTTTAACAATATGTGCACATATTAATAGGAAAAAATAAATATTTCTAAAAATGAGGTGACCGTGTAATTTTCGTGGGTGGATAGTAATTAAGCTCTTATGAAATTGGAAACTTTTTATGAACTTTAAGATCCACAAATACTTATGTGAATATTTAACGAAAAAAATCACACCAAAATAATAAATAAGATTCTATATTACATTAAACAATTTTTTATTTTATTTTTATGGAGCAGAATTTTATTACAAAAATAAACATAACAGATTAAGTTAGATTTTGGCCAAAGATTTTAATTAAAAAAATGCAAAATATTTTTTTAAAAATCCATAAAAAAAACTAATTCATTGTAACGACCCAAACTATCGTTATTCGAGAAGAGAAAAATTTGCAAAAAATCTGGTCACTTTTCCCCTACAGCGGGACATGTGCCGTTGGTGTGGCGTTGCTGCAGCGGGATTGGCGAGGCAGAATCTGAGTTTACGATAAAATTTGTATTTTTCCATCTTTCTAAAATACCCTAATAAGTCATTAATTATTGTAGAAACCCCTATAAAATTATTTAAAGTTGGGAAAGAAGGAGAGGGCTCTTTCAAGCATGGGGATGACTGAAGCTTGCAAAATCTTGGCCAAATTCACCGTAGCGAATCCAGAAAAGATGGAAACGAAATCAAAACTCCATACAAATTGCTTGGCGCCCAAGTAAGTTAGGTTTTTATGTTGAGTAGTTAAAATCCATGCTTACCATGTAATATATTAATTTAACAGTATAAAGTATGTTTAGACCTTCGTGCACCGAGTAAATTCTGTGGAAAGTTACTAAATTTCAATGCTTATGGGGTTAGTGTTGTGTTGATATAGTAATTGGTCGAGGTTCTTATTTGTGTTCTTGGCAGGGTATAATTGTGATAAAAAGTTGTTGTCATGGTTAAGAAAACTAGTAATGGAAATATGTGATGAATAATTAGCATTATGACTTGTGTAATTCAGTAAAGAGAAATCGAGAGAACCCATATATCTGTAATTAAGTATGTGACTGGTGATTTCTATGATTTTGTGATGGTGTGATATACAAGTGTCTTACTTTTTTGTGATACTTGTATATCTATGCATATTGCAACAATGGTTTTAGATGTTAAAAAGAGATATGTGGACGTCCATATGATGAAATCATGACTTAAATGCGTGATATTGATGTGTTATTGTGATGTGTAATTTGGATCGGCTGCCACGTTCCAGCACTCTAAGTTGGATTGGATTATCACATTCCAGCATATTAACTAGGATCTGCTGCCACATTTCGACACTCTAACTGGGATCGGTTGCCACGTTCCTGATAGGCTCAAACTTACTTATCAAATAAGAAGTAAAGTGGTTGTGTCAAGTAAATGACCCAACTAGTGAGGTTGGGATCGTTCACACGAGGAAAATAGTCTACACTTAACTTCAACATGTTATTACTATTGTTTGGTCAATGACTTCCTTGGAAAGTAAAAACATAAAAAAGGGGGTTTCTATTTCTAAATGAGTGAAAATAAATAACGAACTTGAAAAAGACACTTAACAACTTTGACAGTTGGATTTTAATCAATTAATCAAAGAAACTAGGGTATACGTGTTCCCCACAGGTTCATAACTTGATAATTCTAACTATAACAATTCTTTCCTAGTATCTTGCATGCAAAGTGATAAGTTATGTATTTCTAAATCCTTGGTCCGGCATCTAGAAAATCTCACTCCGCACCTTGGTCCGGCAACGTGTGTTGCTTTCCTAACCCTTATCTCTACCTCATATTAAGCATCGTATTCGATATTTGACTCAGTTATTACCTCGTACCAATCAATACAAGCCTATTAGAAGGTATACACTAAATCTATGTTAATAATTCTTTTCCTATTATCTACCTTCTTGGTACGGCAAGTAGCATTAAGGCGAGTTCTAATGTTGTCCATCCGTTAAAAATACTTCTAAGCGAAAGAATTATTAATACATGCAAGACACTATTAAAGAATTGTTATTTTAGTTAGGGTTTATCTCATTATTTGCCTATGGTTCCCACAACCCTAGTTATGGAGTTTAGTTACTCATAGCCATAAACACAATATTCAAATATCTTAAATACGAATTCATGTACTTACTTCAATTAGAAAGAGTAAAATCCAAAAGTTTGCTTGATTAATAACCAAAAATCACTTGCAAGAATCTCAAAATCCAACACTAATACACAAAGTCTAAGAATATAATGTCTAATCTAATAGAGTCTAACTATCTTGTGTCTAACCTCAAAAACGAGGTTTTTCGAACTATTTATAAAAAACAAAAACCTAATTAAACAAGCACTCTATTTGCTTGGAATTTTCCAAGACGCGGCTGGGTCAACGGACCACGCGACGGATCGTCATGGTCACGACGGACCGTCATGGACTCCGTCGTCCCATACTTGTGGAATTTCTTCTGCTGCTCTCTTCATTCCCCTCGACCGCAAGTATGACGGACCGTCATAGGCACAAGGGTCCGTGGAGGGTCTTCGTTCCAAAATACTTCAACTCTTGCAATCTGGGTACTGGGATTGCTTCTCTAAACTTCATGACGAACCAATAGGGCGGACCGTCATAGACACGACGCATCGTCACAAGATTCGTAACCCCACTCTTTGTAAGACTTCCCCATCTTCCTTTAGTAGCTGCACTATGCTCCCACCTACGGACCGTCACAAGCACGACGGACCATCATAAGCTCCGTAGGTGGTCTCTTCTGCATTTCTTCACTCAAAATCTCCGCATTTAGCTTTGGACAGATTTCCTGCAAAACAAAGAGAAACTTATATAAAAATTAGCACACAAAGACTATCGGACACACTAAACTTAAGGAAAAAGTATTAATTATACCGTGAAACCACGGTATATCAACACCCTCAACTTAAATTCGTTGTTTGTCCTCAAGCGACGCACTATGACTCACTACACAATCTTTGTACAATAGGATACATGTATTATCCTTTGCAGTCATTTGGCTATCAATCCCGATTAATCTCATCAAATCTATGCATGCTATCACTATTAGGCTTGAATTTTGTGGGATCAGAACATGACACAGATTCACCATGCACTAACACCTATCCTCTTCAATTTCTCACCGAGGTGCTAACAATTCCGGTATTGCAACTAGTGTCCTCACTTTAAAACAAAATTCTCATTTTTCACACAATGATTTTAGTTTCAGTATAAGGATTATTTTTCAACACTCGCTCTCAGAACAAAATCACACTCATTCATACCTATTGCCATAAGCTTGCCCTTATTTTCACTGCCTTAAGTTCGCTATACAACCCTAAGGATCACTATAGGACTTTCTTAGCTTGTAACATAGGCTCAGAGTCAGGTAGGGTATATTTAGGTATACTTTAGTGACTTTTTTCCCTCCTTGACATATCGGCTAAACCTTCAACTTTCTATCACTTATCTCGCCCAGTTTCTCATATTCTTTCACTTTGCTATTTTCTCTTCTTTCTTCATTTGTTTAAGTGACTCTCTTCTTTTCTTGCTTGTATTTCTTGTATATTTTTTCTTTTTCTTTACTTTTCTTTTGACTAATTGTTGAGTCACTTTACTTTTGTTCTTTCTCTCTCTTTGTTCTTTCAACCCCACTTTCCAGAGCATTCCTCATAATAGCCACCCTTAACTCATGGTTTTGCCATGAGTCAAGGTACACAATACTCAAAGTTGGGTCAGGGCCATAACGAAGGTTGTTTACTGCATTAGCCACCCTCAACTTATGCTTTTGGTATAAGTTGAGGTGCACATGTTCAAGGAGGGACCAGGGCCAACACATTGTTCCCAGAAAAGATCAGTTGGGGTGAAAAAGAAAGGTCTATTTTAAGCTCATATCATTTGGATCAAAGAAGGATAAATTTCATTTGGTTTTCTTCTATTTAGGCTAAAGGTGGGCTATATTAAATAAGGGCCTATAATCCTTTCCTAATTGTCTATTACAACTTCCTTTTAGCAGGACTAACCACGCAAGTTCTAGCTCAGTACCAATAGTGGACTTATTCGAATTTTCCTCACTCTCTCTTAACATCTCATCACTATACCAGATTATCAGACACCTAGTTCGAATTTAAGACTTAGGGTAATGCAATGGTGTAACTCTATGTCATGCTAAGAGCCACACAATTATCAGTTACTATGCCTAGTCATGCATCATTTTCCAGTTTATCAGGATATCATTTTAGCCATCATGCTCCAGAACTAAACTATGTACAAAAGATATAAACATGCCGGTTCAACAGAAAAAGTAATCAATCTTTTGGGGAAAAAGAACACAGGCAAGAAATCCCCAAAAGAGGATAGTGAATTGGGCTACTCAGACTTCACCCTAACACTCACTTTCCATTTACCCCACCCCCAACAAAAAAACATGCAATTGTACCCAATGCATAAAAAATGTAAATACTAGAGTGGTAGGTGAATCAAACCTGTGGCGCAAAGCGCTTCAGCATGCTGGTGGGTCCTCAGCAAAAACCGCACCATCACTAGTGCCTCCTTCTATCTCCACAGTGCGGGAGCTAGACGCCCCACCCGCTAACTCTAATGCTCTTATCTGGTGCGCCTCCTCCTCAGCAAGTGAGGCTCTCCTCGCAACCTCCATCTCTCGGCGCTCCTTTTTCCGTGCTCGCGCCTCGTCCTTTGCTCGACGCCTACGCCTCTTGGTATTCTCTCGAGGGGGAGGTGGTGGGATCTCTGAAGTGGCAAATAGGGCCGCCAACACCGTGTCTTCAGCAGGCTCGACAGAAGGGGCCTCAGTCACCGGCACCCTAGCCTCTAAGATCGTGTCGATATCTGCACGAAGACTGTCAACTGCAGCCTGAAGAGTCGATAAATACAACAAAGAGGCTGGTCGGGCGAGCACCCTCAACTCAAAGGCGTCCAAGCGCTGGTTAACCTCAGCGATCTTTCGCTCTGTAAATTGGGCCATTTTCTTCTCTAGGCGCTCTTCCGACTCAGTAATAGACTTCTGCATCCACGACTGGATATGATGCAGAAGTGTAGCCATTTGCGCCTCTAATTTTTGGACCTTATCAAGCGAGACCAGTGACGGTAGAGGGGCTGTGCGAGAGGAGCTCGGGGCAGTGCTACTACCCGGGATAGACTCGACTGGGGTAGTGTCAGTGGACGCCGCCTGTGTAGTTGTGCGGGCCTGGGCTACCGTATCAACAAGATCATCAGCAAGTGGGGGCAGCTCTAGACGGGGCCCTCTGCGTGGAGCCAACTCATTGGCCTCATCTCGGATGAGGCCGACGTCAATAGTGCCCTGTGGGGTCTTGAGCTGATCTACGTGCCATATAGGCACACCTGCGGACCTGCAGAGAGCAAAGATCATGCACGGGAAAGGGTAAGTAGTAGTGACCTTGAATGCCCTCGTGCATGACTGCCTGTAGAAGCCACACGAAGTCGACCTCGAACCAGGCTATCATCGCCTCCATCAACACTGCTCGATCCCAGGTAACGATGTTATCTGCAGCTGTGGGGGAAAAGCAGTGACGGACAAGCAGCCACAAGAACTTCGCCGTGAAAGTGAGGTTAGCCTTCTTGATGGCCCCCTTCGGCTCAGTCACCCAATCGGCACCCTGTCCATCTACTGACAGGTGCAGGGCCATCCATCGCTTGGTGGTCTCTCTCTTAGTGATGGCTCGCGCAGGAACTTGCCATCTTTAACTATCTGCCAGCGGTAGTCAAACTCGGCGGTGAGAGGGGTCCGAGTAGCATCAACACTCTCGCCATATAGAAACCGGCGGATGGCTGGCAGGGAAATGTCAACCTTTACGCCCCGTACTCGGACCTGCTCCAGTGGGGCCTGTTTAGCGGGGGCAGCCCTCCTATCGATCAGTGATCGGAGAGTCGCTACGTAGGATGCGTAGAACTCTCAGACAATTTCTTCACCGTAACGTCCCAATGGACGTGCAATCCACTCCAAGCGATGCCTGGTGAAGAGATTGTGGATCTCAGGCATCGTCGGGAGACTCCATGTAAGGACCCGCCGCTCCAAGGTGAGTGTTCGAGTCATCACTCCTTTATTAGTCAGGAACTTGACGTCGGAGTAGACTTGAAATTACCCGTCGAAACACCACCGGTTGGGCTGGTCAGTGGCTGGGATGGGTACCGGAACTGGTGAGCCTGATGTAGATTCTGAATTGTCGGCCTCATCAGACGAGGCCGACGCTGCAGCGGTGGCGGGTGCGGGAACCTCAGTAGAGTCGGAGGCGTCCTCGGACCATGATACTCCTAAGGAGCCAGACCCTCCTTCTTCATTTGTGGCTGACCCAGAGGGTGTGCCGGTCAGTGTGTGCTCCTCATCAGACTGGGAGGCAGTGACTACGTCGGACGCCACCTTTTTGGGTGTGGCTCTGGGATCACGTGCAGCACGGGAAGGGGTGGAAGTTCCTAGGGGCACATTCTCAGGGTCACGCTCATCATTAGAGCCGATGACCATTCGGGCAGATGGGGCGAAAGACTTTGATCGCCCGCGTGCGTAGATTCGGTCTTTCTTGGGTGCCATAGTAGATAGTACCTGTAAAGGATTAATATTAGTACGAGTAGTGGCAAACAAGACAAGCAAAACCATACTAAACAAAACATTGAAAAATAGTATGTCATTGCTGTAGAAACAGTGACACACGACGGGCCTGGTGACTGCTCTTCATGACTATGACGGACCGTCATGAGGTCCGTCGTGTATTACTTGGACTATGTATCTATAGAGAACCCTGAAGGAGAGTATCTGACTGGTATGACGGTATGCACAGGACAGACCGTCACAGGTACGACGGTCCACCGTAGGACACTTGGAAAAAATTTGGAGACCCTTAGGAGAGGGGTCTCTGACCGTCATGACGGTCATGCAGGACAAACCGTCGTAGGTAATACGGTCCGTCACATGTGTCCGTTGAAGGACACTTAGAAAAAGTGAGAGACCCTTAGAAACAGGGTCTCTGACAACCATAAAGGTTCTGCAGGATGGACCATCGTGAATACGACGGTCCGTCACATGTGTCCGTTGGGGAACACTAGCGAAAAAAATGAGAGACCCTTAGAAACAGGGTCTCTGACAACTAGAACGGTTGTGCAGGATAGACCGTCGTGAAGACAACGGTCCGTCACATGTGTCCGTTGGGACAGGGTGCTAGGGCTTATGGAACGGACCCTACGACGGTCCATCGTGGGTACGACGGTCCATCGTGGGTACGACGGTCCATCGTGGGTACGACGGTCCATCGTCGGGGTATCGTTCTGTGTATCAGTGACAGAATTGGGGGTACCCCATGCATTCCCGATAAACCCACATCAAACTTGTAGTGATTTTGTCCTACATTTGTCTAACCCAACTACCTGGGAAACTAGCAATGCAAAAGCACCTATGTCTAGGGTTGTAAACATGGCAATTTCTAACATTTTTAACCTAGGTTAGACAGAATCGTATAAACGAAACAACATATGATGAAGAACTAAGCTAATACTAACTAATAAAAAAATTGCAAGATAAATGAGTAGAAATTAGAGACACATACCTTAGAAATAGAGAAAACAACTAGACAAGTACTCGGTGACTAGGAAAATACCCATAGCAGCACCTCCGACTAGTGGATTAACATTTTTAGGGCTTTGGAGAATTTTGGGGGAACAATCATCGAGGGGGAGAATATGGAAGTTGAAAAGAGAGGGAAGTGGGAGGAATAATGAATGAATGGGGTGAAATGAAGGGTTGGGGGGTTTTAAATTGTCTAATTTTGAAAAAGACTCCAGTCGGGTCGGGTACGACTCATTAGTCACGCGACGTTTCCCCGACGACAGTCCGTCGCAGTTGTGATGTCCCATCGTTGGTTCCGTCGTGTCTTCCCTAGTTTGAAAATAAAAAAAAGACGTACCTGGTACAAAGGAGGCAAACGATGGTCCGTCGCAGGCGCAACGGTCCGTCGATGTATCCGTTAGTGACTGCTGCAGAGTAGTTTTCTGCAGAATTCCCTGGTGATGTGC
The DNA here is from genome assembly GCA_027704805.1 of Solanum corneliomulleri. Lineage (NCBI taxonomy): Eukaryota > Viridiplantae > Streptophyta > Magnoliopsida > Solanales > Solanaceae > Solanum > Solanum corneliomulleri. The sequence continues at coordinate 3,386 of JAKWIY010002054.1, read as the reverse complement.
CTGCAAATTTAAAAACCCATTAGTAGAAAAATGCTACCATTACTAAAAATACTATAAGTATTGGGTTGCCTCCAAATAAGCGCCTGATTTAATGTCGCGGCACGATTGGGGACCCTTGATTACTATCAAGATGGTATGCCTCTATCGCTTCATTCCCTAATGCTTTATGCCCAAAATAGAGTTTTATTCTATGTCTATTCCTCTAAAACCGCATTCCCTCCTTGGATTTTAACTCAACTGCTCCATGAGGGAATACTTGGGTAATCAAGTAACGGCCAGTCCATTTGGACTTGAACTTGACCGGAAGACAAGTCGACCAAGAACTGTCTACAAGCAACAAATCCCCTACCATAAACTCTTGTTTTGCAGTTTTTTGTTCATTCTCCTTCTTCATCTTTTCTTTGTGGGATATGGCAGATACCGATTGGAGCTCACCACTATGCCTCATGGTCCTACAAATGTTGAAGGTCGCTTCTTCATTATTCAATCGAAATGTCATCTGTCCCTTCTCCATATCAACTAAGGCTCTACCTGTAGCAAGGAATGGCCTCTCCCAACAATAATAGGCACTTCAAAATTGACCTCACAATCAAGAATAACAAAATAAGCCGGAAAGATAAGTGACTCCACTTTTACTAGCACATCATGAAGTATCCCTATAGGCCGTTTCACTGTCTGATCAGCCATCAGTAGCCGCATCGCAGTGGGTTTTGGATCCCCCAAACCCAAATTCTTGTAAATCGAGAGGGGCATGAGATTTATGCTTGCCCCCAGATCATATAATTTTTTCGCAAAATGTAATGACCCAACTGTACAAGTAATAGTGAATGCACCAGGACCTTCTTTCTTTTGTACGAGGGATCTTGTAGCAATAGCACTACAATGCTGCAGTCTATCATCATCCTCGAAAGTGAGTGATCTTTTCTTGGTGACCAGATCTTTCATAAATTTGGCATAATCGGGCATTTATTGTAGAGCTTCTACGAAAGGGACATTGATAGAAAGCTGCTTCAAAATTTGTTATGAAGCGCCGGTATTTACCATCCTTGGTCTTTTTCACTAATCTCTGAGGGAAAGGTGGTGGTGGCCTACGCATGGGAATTACCTTCATAGGTACTTCTGCATCTTTTCCATTACATTCCTCTGCTTCACCACTACCCTTTTCGACATTATCATTTTCTTTTTAACATTTTCCTCAGTAGATGGCATAGGTGGGTCAATGCTTTGTTTACCACCCCGAGTAGTGACGCCATACAGTGCACATCATTCTTTGGATTTTGGACAGTGTTTCTAGGAAGAGTGCCCGGTTGCTGTGTGCTCACTGTCGCAGATAATTGGGCCATTTGCAACTCGATCTGCTTAATCGAAATTGCATGTGTATCAACTTTTTGCCCAATACTAGCTAAATCACACCTCAACACTTTAATGTGCTCATCACTAGCATCGAACCTCCTCGTCATTTTATGCAACATATCCTCAACTCGCGCCATACTATCTCCACTATTCCTAGGAGTAACTTCACTATTTTGAGGAGGGACATAGGGCCCATTCCTGTCGTTTCTATTAGCATAGTTACCCCTGTTAAAGTTGTTGTCGCGGTTGTAGTTTCCATCTCGGACATAATGACCCTCACGGTTGTAGTTACCATAGTTCCGACCTTGGTTCCCTTGACCTTGGCGCCAGTTATCCTGATTTGAGCCTTGGGCGCTTGGTCGGAAACCCCCCGTTAGCTCATTTACTGCATAAGTGTCCTCCGCATAATAGCCTTCATCATTAGGAGGTGGTGGTTTAGCCAAATAGTTGACAACATTTATCTTTTCTACACCCCCAGTGACATGTTTTATTACCAACCCAAACTCGATTCTCATCTGAGCCATTTCTTCACGAATCTCATTTGTGGCTGGGTTGTGAGTGGACTACACTGCGAGGGTGTTTCTCCCTTTATCAGACTTCCTAGTACTCCAAGCTTTGTTATTTTGGGAGATTTTCTCTAATTTTTCAGCAATCTCTGCATAAGGGCATTCTCTATAAGATCCACCTGCTATAGTGTCTAACACCGCTTTGTTGTTATCGTCCTGTCCCCGATAGAAGTATTCTTTCAGTGACTCATCATCTATACGGTGATTTGGATAACTTCTCAAGAATGAGGTGAATCTATCGCAAGAACTACTAACTGACTCTCATGGTAGTGCCACAAAGTTGTTCACTCTGTCTTTGTGGTTTAGTTTCTTGGAGACCGGATAGTAGCGTGCTAAGAAAATATCCCTTAATTGGTTCCAAGTGAAGATTGAGTTGTATAAGAGCTCAGTGAACCATATAGCAGCCTCTCCCGTCAGTAAGAGAGGATACACTCTGAGCCCTATTACATCTACATCCAAATCAGGCCTCCCTACACAACTTTTACACACTGCCCTTACCTTAGCTATATGGACATGTGGATCCTCAAAAGGTGGCCCTGAAAACAAACCTCTGGCAGTGAGTATTTCCATCAGGCTACTAGTTACCACAATGGTGTGGCCTGTGGGTAGAGGGGGATAAACAAGTGGCCCGTCCGAGTCTGCTATGTTATCATACCCTCTGTAGTATGCTTGGGGCCGTGGAGCGGGATTTTGTACCCTCTGTTGGTGTTCACTCGGAGCATCGGGTAACATCTGACGATGAACATCGACCAGAGCTGGGATGTTTTGGTTCGGATCATCATCATTTATTCCAAAGTTTCTATTCATATTGCGCAGTGTACGCTCTAGCTCGTGATCGTAGGGAAACAAGGGTTCTCTTCCTCTCTGTGTATTTGGCATACAAGGAGGATAGTTCTGAAAAAAAATTAAAAAACAATAAAACAAAGTAAAATCAAGAAAATATCAACTAAACTATAATAATAAGTTCAAGTTAATCTACAAGCTATAATCCCCGGCAGCTGCGCAAAAATTTGATACGCTCAAAGTTACTTCTCAAATAATAAGTAAAGCGGTCGTGTCAAGTAAATAACCCAACTAGTGAGGTTGGGATCGTACCCACGAGCAAAATAGTCTAGACATAACTTCAACCTGTTATTACTATTGTTTGGTCAATGACTTCCTTGGAAAGTAAAAACATAAAAAGGGGGTTTCTATTTCTAAATGAGTGAAAATAAATAACGAACTTGAAAGAGACACTTACCAGCTTTGACAGTTTGAATTTAATCAATTAATCAAAGTAACTAGGGTTTACGTGTTCCCCACAGGTTCATAACTTGATTATTCTAACTATAACAATTCTTTCCCTGTATCTTGCATGCAAAGAGATAAGTTATGTATTTCTAAATCCTTGGTCCGGCATCTAGAAAATATCACTCCGCACCTTGGTCTGGCTACGTTTGTTGCTTTCCTAACCCTTATCTCTACCTC
>JAKWIY010002053.1:0-11986 GCA_027704805.1 Solanum corneliomulleri | reverse complement strand
GTTATAAGTTCATGTTGGAGTTGTCTTGGTTATGTAATCAATGATGTTGATATGCATGTTGATTTCACTAGATTTAGTATTGTGGTCTTGTAATGTACATGGTCTTGACTTAATGAATATGTATGAATGATTTGTATTTATTCTTGAATGCTCATAATGCTTTTCAAAGGAAATTGTGTGTCTTAACGAAATTCTATATTTAGAATGATTTCAATGTGTTGTGTGCATATGGTCCTATACTTGGGACAAGTGATATGCTTAATCCATTTATCCATCTGTCTTAAACATTTTAGGTTCAGGTCGTTGAAGGGTTTGTGATGACATTGAAGGAAGGCTTGGAATTCTCACTTTCCATGTTTGGTAGGTCCTCACTACATTGAGGACAATGCCATTTATAGATATGGATATTGTTTAGACTTAAAGACAATGTGTTCCTTTCCTTTCATTTGAGTGCTACAGATCATATAGCCTATATCTGGCTCTTATTGTATTGATATTGATGTATGGTCTATGCCCAATTGCTATACTCATGTTTAGATGGTAATAAGATGAGGCATTCGATTTTGAGACTATGTTATATATTATACATATGTGTGTAATAGAAGTAGAAGACTGTGTAATCTTCTTATACGAAGGGTCTATTTATACTCAATATTAATATATTTCATATGTATGCGAATGATCTATGTAAACCTCAATATAGATATAAAAAATTTCTATATTTATTGCATTTTAAACTTATAAATGTAATGGTGTGAGCTAAGAGGCTAGTCTTCGTCCTCTACGAGGACGATGACGCCTGTTACGTCTAGGGGGTACTCCCCAGATGTGATACCTTCACTAAAGAGGAAGAAAAATGTATCTTAATAACTATGGAATGAGCAGTAGCTCTGGAAATATTCTGCCTTCCTACTTATACTTGAGCATGAATACCATGTTTTCCTCATCATCCATTGGATAATTAAGCTAAATCCATTCACTTACCTTTTCTTGCAGATATGAAGGTTTCTTCAAGATGCTAGAAGAACTTTAGGGCTGCTATTTTATTCTTTAAGAGAAAAAGGAGAGAGAGTTCGAGTTAATTCTCATATTCATGTGTTAAAATGGGTGAAAAGATCAACTCATATAAGATTTATATGGAGAGTTATTGGACACAAAAATATCCTCTAGAACCTCTTATTTTTTGTCCATTTTCATCTACTAATTCAGCAAGTAGATAATGCACCTGCTTAAGTACATCAAGTAGCTCAAAAGGTCAAACTAGGTGATGCACCTTCTAGCTTTCACTTGTACTTTTACTATATTGGGCCTTGGAATTTTTTGTTGCTGGGATTTCTTTCATTTTTATTTTCTTTGAATCGGTGTGGACTGCAACTGAGACCATTAATATAAGCCTAAATCTGGTCCATCAAACTTGAGGCTTTTAACTATATATTTATAGCTCAAGTAGGTGATGAAACTGGTAGCGTAATTAAGCCAAAAAGTAGCTAAATTATTTATCTGTTTTCCGAATATTAATTCCTTTTTCTTCAACTTAAAACTTCATTTTTCAACTCTAAGCTCAATAAACACCTTAATATCTCTAGTTTAAATATTTTCGTCGGAGTTAACATACAGTACACATGTAGAAACATGCACAGCATCACACCACTTTTAGGCGTAGTAAAAAATGAAAACATATCATATAAGGAACATGGTCACTCACCTATCGTATAAATCAAGTATCACAAGAATAGAACAAGCATATGCGTTATATGTGCTATAACAGATGATCACCTACATCTAATTGAGTTCGCTCACAACAATATTAACACTCCAGCATCCAAATGGCTCCCTATGAAGCCCTTTATGGGAGAAGATGAAAATATCCTATTTGATGGTTTACAGTTGGTAAAGCATGGTTAATAGGAAAATATTTAGTTCATCAATCTATGTAGAATGTGAACGTGATTCAGGAGAGCTGAAAGTAGTGTAGAGTTGTCAGAAAATCCCATTCTTATGCTAGGAGAAGGGATTTAGTGTTTCAAGTATATATTTTGGATTACTTGAAAGTTTCACCCATGAAAGGTGTTATGAGGTTTGGTAAGAATGGGAAACTTAGTCCCCGGCACACTGGATCTTATTGAATATCCAAGAGGATTGGAAATTTAGCTTTTGAGTTGGAGCTACCACATGTATTAGCAGTGGTTCATCCGGATTTTCACCTCCCTGTTGAAGAAATGCATGGGTGATCCTTCATTTATCATAAAAAAAGAAAATGTTGAGATCAAAGACAACCTATCCTATGATGAGATTCATGTTCAGATTCTAGATCGCCAATTTCGGAAATTGAGTATGAAAGAGGAAGCATCAGTAAAAGTCCTTTTGGAGGAAGCAATTTGTTTAGGAAAGCTAAGGAGGATATGAAGAAGATATATCCACATCTCTTTGAATCCGGATGAAGCGCACACTAAAGTAATACTTGTTCTTTAGTATTCTTTAAATTATGAGTGAGCCAGTTGTTTGTTGCATTTTACTTATTGGGTGTATAAACCTAATGTTACCACCCTTAGCCTAGTTTAAGTAATATCATTCTAGAACGAATATTTTCAAGTGGGAGATATTGTAATATCTCGCAATTTGAAATATCTAGTAAGAAGCTAAGAAGTGGGAATAGTCACTTTTGGAAATAGTTAAAATCTGGAAATTTACTTAAAATAGAAAAATAAGTTTTGGTCAATTCAAAATGGACATAAATTGTAGCTCAGGATGAGTAAGGACTCTTCAACATGTGGTTAGATATTGCATTACGACCCAAAGTACCCGTTAGGCATAACCAGCATTGGTGTCCTCTAAGAGGACTGATACAAGCCCTTAGCATGCATAATAGCACATCATAGGTTAAAAATTTGGAAAATTTAAAACATTACCTTTGGAGTTTAGATAGACTCCTCACATAGGAAGTGTATGTAGAGTTCTGTATAAACACTCTAGAACAACATGAACCACAATAGTTTGGGGATAACCCTTAGTCTATTTCATTATGCCATATAGGCTACAATGATATCTCAACATAAGAATGGAATAATAATCTCAAAACATTGAAAAAACAAATAAGGCTTGATGAGTTGCACTGTGAGGACTCACCAATTGACTTAGGAAAGAGACAAGTCTTCTTCTTCAATGACAACGAATCTCCTTAATGGACCGAACCTAACTTTTTTTGGAAAAAGAGAGAAAATATAGGTTAGTACAAACCACATGTACTAAGTATGGCTCTTATGCGCAAAAATCATCAATGCATGAGAAAAGGACGATTTAGTCAAAATAATGCTTTCTATTAATTTAACTCAACATTCATATATAAGGAGCATAATAATTCAATTCAAAATCATAACAAGTCAACATGTAGATCACCAAAGTAATACTTGTGCAGTGCAAAAGATAGAACCTCATAATCCTATCCAAGGCTATGTATGAAATTAAACAACCCACTTCTTACTTAAAACATACCCTTTTAAAGTCATCATAACTTGATTACTATATGAATACTACTCATATCTTGTCAACATAATCATAATCATAGTAATAATAAAAAAAGAACACAAATAAAACCATCGCTGAGGATCCCACATGTGCAATGAGTAAGAGAAGTCTCATGCCCTCCCCCACCCTATGTAGTGTCCTTCAGGACAACCCTTTTAAGAGTTCACATGCTTAACATGTTCATTTACTTTTACAATAGGGAAATAAGTGTAATAACCAACATGAGACCATGTGACATACATGGAATCATGTTTTCTACTCCCAGAACTAAAAGAGAAGGTTAACATTTGCCTAAGGTGTAACCATTCTTACGTAGCTATCTAGGAGGATCCACTAACATAGATTCCTATATGGTCACATAGTTACGTGTCAATGAGGTGGTTTCTAGAAACCTGGTCCTACTAACTTGGAGGTTTCCATCTCATGAGATAACACATAATTCGGGAATCCGTACTTACTAACGTGACTAACCCATGTGGGAAGCCGGACTTACTAACGTGAGCCCTCCATCTCATATACATGCCCTTTTGGTTCTAAGAAATTATTCCATTTAGTAATCATATTATCTCATCCAACAAGTTCACATTACTCTCTTCTAGACCCCTATGTAAAAATCTTATCTTATATTGCTCATAGATCATCACAAGTTAGAAAAATCCTTTCACTTTAGACACAACCTCATAAGTGAGTAAACCTTTCACTTAACACTTTATTATAATCATGAAAAATACTTTCAATCATATAATAGTCATATCATAATATAATTACATAATTCATAACCAAGTCAATAGTATAGGGTTAAGGATGAGGAACAATTAGCAGCAAAATTAAACACACACATTAGACATAAGAGTATTACTATCTAAGTTACTAATACTTCATAAGTGAATCAATAAAGAACCACTCAACATTCTTCATTGTCCCTCAAAGAACCTTCATACTTGAATTACCAAGAAAACACAACAAATTACATAAAGAAGTTAAATTAAAGAAGCAATAACATAATTAAAAATAATGTAGTCTATCTACATGTTCATAATCTTCACTATTCAACGTATCGTTTAAGAGTTTTAGGACATTTGGGGAAACACGTTGCTCTAGGGAAATCTCATAGGAAATAATCAATAAACCATCAATATACACCTAAACAACAATAATTCATCATAATTAACCACAGTTGATTCATAATTTCAATTTTCAAACAAGACCTATGTGTAGAAGAAAACCTAGACTTTGAGGGATTTAAAAATCATCTTTTGGAGAGATATCTTGGGAAAAGGATCCAATATTGAAATATAACATACCTTAAAGATAATAAAGTGAAAAAATTTGGTTGAAACTTGAAGGCTTGATGTTCTTCTTGGAGATCTTATGGTCTTCAATAGAGGTTTGGAGGAAGAGAGAATTTGCGAAAGATAAGAGTGCTTTCTAATTTCATTTTCTAGGACTTGTTTTTAGTTTAAAAATTGACCTAAAAACTGTTCATATGACCTTATATATTCACCCATTAAATTACCAAAATAACCCCTCACTTAAATGAGTCTTTTTTAGAAATCAAAACACTAAAAAATACGACTTTTACAAAGCAGGGAAGTAGTTGCGCATCGTGGGGTTAATTTCACGTTTTATTTCCAAAATCCGATTGAGGAAGTAGACCTCCTTTATGTCCCGCGTAATGTATGCACTTTGCGCAGCAGCCACCACAATCCTGTTGCAAAGCAGCCTGCTCGCCCATGTCCGAGTCCTCCCCAAGGACCCTTCCGGTGGTCTTTGGGTTATCGTGACTGTACAGTTTGACCCCCTATACTAAATTGTACCTATTCAAACACTTTTTACAAGATTTGGACTTCATCTGACGGTCTGAAACCTTCATCAACCATATGGGCGTCAACTACTTAAATTTCGCTAGTTTCTGGGTGTTAAGGCTTTTCTTTAATGCTATGGCTCCAATACTTCTCAATAAACTAATATGAGCGATTATAGATCTAAAATCATATATATACAACCTATAAGTCTCTAGTAAAAGTCGTGGAATTTCTGAGGTGTGTCAATACTATCCCCCTTATGAACATTTGTCACCGAATGACACTCTAGACCCTAAAAGATGAAGAGATTCAACATTAGCAGCCCTACCAATAAAAATATAATAGAATGAGTCACAGATCATTTGAGGAATCATTCACTCCTTTATACATATATTCATTGCAATAACACATATGATCTTCATCCACAACATACCATATACACAAACTCAACTTTTCACATCACATAAGGAGGAACTACCTTGTCCATTTCAATATGAGCTCAATATGAATGTCAAGAGTTAACATGCTGATTTCTTAACAAACATTCTCACCATATAGCATATCAAACACAGTTAAAGCCAACCATAATGGAAAGTAAAGAATTCAATTTAGGCTTGGATTTCTACTATAATATGCAAATATTTAGAAAAACTGGATAAGTTTTACATTATTCATAATAGTCATAAAGTAACTAATAACCTCCTTGGCTAGGAGTAAGGGGAAAGAGATAACAATAGTGGGACTTCATGTCGACCTCGTCCTCCTATGTTGCACCCTCAACAAGGTGGTTCCTCCATAGACTTTTTACGGACTCAACCTCCTAATTCTTCAATTTCTTAACTTAGCGACCACAAATCTCCACTGGGACCTCTTCATAAGAGAGGTCCTCTTTTAGCCCTAGGACTTCTAGAGGAAGAATGGAAACCGGATTACCTCTACACTTCTTAAGCTTAAAAACATAGAACACCATATCAATTATGTCCAACTCATTTAGACACTTCAACACATAGGCAACACTCCCGACTCTCTTCAAAATTTCAAACGGAGTGTAGGACCTCAAAAATAACATACGTGAACTAGATCCTAACATGTTGGTCATGACGGTATAAGGTCCCAAATAGGTCTATAATATTGTAACGAGGCAGTGTCTAATAGTTTAGGTGCATCAGAAGTCAAACATCAATGCATGACCAAGACGTTCGCTGACTAAGTCACCTATGTGCCTCATATATTCTTTTATGTGTTTACGTAAAATTCATGATTTAATAAGGTCCTTAAATGATTTTTTATTTGGTATATAGGATGTTTGTCAAGTTTTGTGATGTTTGGAGGTTAAAGTCCAAGAACGTCCATGACGTTCGAAAGGTTTTCCTTGGAACGACTTGTTTCTCTAAGCATGTTTCATCTAGTTTTAAATGTTCCTTTTAGATGAAATTAATGTAAGAGGTCCTATACTCATGTACGATCATGATTAAATTGGAAACTTTCGGGCCAAGATCCCCAAGGACCATTTAAGGGTCCTTGAGGAAGGACCCAAAGTTGGTTCGAAGGCTGCCCATGAAATCCCAAACCACGGAGGCAATCCATACCCAGTGGGTCAGTCGACGCCCCGTTGGTAGGGTATCATCATTTGGTAGTTGTAAATGTGAGAGTATAGGACAAGGAAAATCTTATGTCCCAGACCACAGACCAAAAGGACAGTCCGTTGGTCAAAGGACGGGCCGTCGTTTGGCAACCGTTGTTGAGGCAGTCCCTGGGTGCATTTCACTGTAAGTTGAGGGGTGAACTTGTAAATTCATCCCACTTCCAAATAAGAGTATTGACGGTTCCAAAGGTGTATTTTTGTCATTTCAAATTTGAATATAAGTCTTTAACACTTAGAAGATTTCATTCGTCTAAATAAAAAGCCCGAAATCCCTTTGAAATTCCTAAAGACTCCATTAGAGCCAAAAACACAAGGAAGGGCTTGGATTTTTGAATTGAGTGGTGATTCTTGATTAAAATGAAAAATTAGCTTTATTGACGTATGACTTTTTATCCTTAAAACACTCTTCATCACGGAGACCAACTTTCAAAGATGTTTTCTTAAGTTTTCAAAATTGAACTTGACCAATTTCATGATTTATCATTGGTTCTTGCATTAATGGTTTTTAAGCATTGAATATTGATTAAATTGTTATTGTTTTAATGATTTTATCTCAATTAACCTATGAACTCATGTAATTGATGAACCCTAGTTTTGAATACATTATCGGTTACTTAATATTGACTTAATGTTTATGAATTATGGTGTAGTTTTATATGCTCTATATAATGATGTAATAGTTGTATTCAATTGAATCTAGGTTGTATTACATTGATTAGTTTATGTTAAATTTGCCTAGTTTCATTGAGTATGATAGTTATTACCTTTAATTATTTTTCATGGCATTGGTAAGAGCCTTATGTTATTTAATTGGATGATTTAGCATCGAATTGAGGTTTTGAGGATGGAGTGGCGGTATGCTTCCCTAATTAACTTTTTTTTATGCTAATTATAATCCAATTGTATTGTGATTTTTATGGCGCACCTACGGTGGCGGTGTTATGTCCTTTACTTGCAATTGATGTTCCCTTGTTGGTGTTAATTTAATCAATATGATGATCATGGCCTTGTCGGCAACTACTTTAAGTAATGTGGCTATTTGTATATATTATTATGTGAAGTATGAAAATATCTATCTGGATGTGAAGTAATGTGAAAGGATATGTGTTCTTCTATTGATGCTACTTAGGTGATCATGTTAGACTATGACTTAGACCTTATGTGTATAGTCTTAGGGTCTATGTTAGGTTATTCCTAATTTTTTTATGAGTCTATGTTGGTCAAATTTATCATTGTATGATAGTGTATAGGATGACTTAAAGAGAATGCAGTTATGTCTATGTGTTTCTAGAATGACATGTAATATGTGTTAAGGTGAAGTATGTGGTGTCTTGTCTTTGTTGACTTGTGTCCCTTACTTGATGCATGTATGAATGTGAATATGTGATGTCTTGAATTAGAATGCTAAATCATATTAGCATTGTACGTATTAATGAAATGAGACCTTATATAATGTTAAAAGAGTCTCTTATGTGAAAACCTTGAACCTAGTGGTAAGGTTATGAATGTTGAACTTGAAAGCCGTAACTTTGTCTTTCAACGTAAATGAATGATGGACTTAAGGTTAATTGGATGGTATGGCATCAAATAAAACATTAACACTGTCATCATGAGCTTTTTGTCGCCATTTTAAGGTAACACTAGAATACATATTTGGTAGGGTAAATGTAATTGGTCTATGAACATCATATGGAACCCCTTTATATCAACCTCAATGGGAATTACACTATAAGAACAAAGTCTAGCAGTGAGTGAGTATTGTAAGGGAAGTAGTTCTAGTTATGAAATGAGACAAGATGACAAATCATGCCCATGGGATGTGTCTAAGTTCTACCATTGGCAAGTAGAACACCCTCACCAGAGTAGTTTAAAACTCCAGATTCCATGTCTTGATATCATGGTCTATGTCGATTATTTCCTATTCTCATCATGCGGGATACATACTAGCATTAGGGAAGTCTATGATGTTTAGGTGGTGGTATGGGACGCTCTCTAGAAATTGCACAATCGTTTGTGAACATGTTAGTTAGAGTCCCTAGGTCTTGTCCAAGACCATTACTTGAATGTCCTTCATGTAATGTATGAGTGCTAAATGAACTAAGGAATGTAAAATGTTTAGAAATTATGTTAGATGAATAAGTACTTATCTAGAGTAGTTATGCGTTTTCTAGTTATGGTGTAAAAGGGGCATATGAATGGTAACTTGTTATCTTACCTAGATAACTCTTAAGAATTACTCTAGTTAGGGAAGATAGGTGATGTTGTGGACATGATCTAAGCCTTAGGTAGTCTTTTGGATTACTTAGGTTATCATGAAGAAGTGAATCATGGACGTTATATTCTTGATTTACTTAAGTAGGTCTTTTGATAGGATTAGGAAAGAGAATGTCATATTTTATATGTGTTATTGTATTAAGTGAGAATGATTCTATCATAGATAGTCTACAGGATCTCTTAAGTGTGTCTGACAGGGATTGTATGGGTGGTCGCTCCACAACTCACTCAAGTGAGACGTAGAATCACCTTTAATAGAATAATATTTCATTAATGTGTATGATGTCTTGTAAGTGTGAATGTGTCTCATTCTAAGTAGTCTTAAGGGTCATTGAGGGATGCCTAGAGAGATTGTATGCACGGTCTCTCTTTATGTGACTTAAGTGAGTCTTAGGATATCTTTCAGTGGGATGATTACATGTTATAAAGTTTCTAAGAAAGAAGTCGACAACTTCACTTTAAAATTGAAGGAATTCCCTATACAATGAGTTGAGGTCACTATTATGTCTCCCTTAAAAATACTATAATATAACTAAGTGATTTCTTATTTAATTATAAGTTGATAACTTTTGTGCTATGATTATAATATGAATTTTAAATCAAACAATGCCTATTTCCAATAATTATCCGTTTTCATGATTTTTATGAATTATGCCATACTTAGTAAATGTTTTTGTACTAATCCATGCTTTTATCTATCTCTATAAGTGTTGGTAGGTAAGGAAAATTTGGGAAGCAAGACTTGGACCATAGCATCATTCAAGAGTAGTTGAAGTATGTCCTCATTTGACTCAAGTGCATAAATGTTTTGTATTTCGTTATCGATGTATTGTAATAGACAAAGTATTTCTATATTCGTATTGTGCATGGGACGCTTCCCTAGTATTCTCATGTCATAAGTTTAATAATATTGAGACTAAGTATTATCTATGATTTTATATGAATGAGATTTTAAAAGACTATGGTATGTTTTTTAAAAAGTTTTACTTCTGCACTACTTTTACTATGTTTATGCGATGAACGATATGTAAGGTCTTGTACAAGACCTCAGAGAAGTCAAGTACCCCGGGTGCAATCCTAGATTCACCCTAAGTTCTAGGGTGTGGTTTAGGAATGTGACACGGACCCACATAACGAGTTCTAAGCTTCTCCTTCTTTCCAAACTTCATCACCCCTCTCATGGGTGAAATTTTCAAATGAAGCCAATCTCGTACTTGCAATTCAAGGTCCCTTTTTCTATCGTCGGCATAAGTTTTTTGCCGACTTTGGGCCGTTTCTAATCTATCCTATATAACCATAATATTTTAGATGGCTTTATAAACCAAATTTGTACAAAGTAGAGCAAACTCAACTACCTCATACCACCCAATCGGGGATCTACACTTTCTCCTATAAAGCACCTTGAAGGGTGTCATAAAGATAGTCGAAGGTATCTATTGTTGTAGGACAACTTTATCAAAGGAAGGTGATCATCTCAATTTTCTTTGAAGTAAATCACACAAGCTCTCAATAAGTCTTTAATAGTTTGAATAGTGCACTCCGCTTGACCATCCCTCTTTAGATGAAAAGAGGTACTAAGCTTCACCTTAATACCAATCCCACTTTGGGAAGCTTTTTAAAAATGGTCGGTAAATTGAGTACCTCTATCCGAAATAATTGATAAAGGCGCTCCATGTAAGTTCACTATCTCATTGAGGTACAATTTGGCATAGTATTCCACCGAATATGTGACTTTGACAGTATGGAGACTTAGGGACATGGTTAGTCGATCCAGAATGACCCATATTGATTCATGTTGTCTTGTAGTATGAGGCAACCCCACTCTGAAGTCCATGTTAATATCCTCCAACTTCCATGTGGGAATATATATATTTTGAATCAAGCCACTCGGCCTTCGATTGACATATTGGACACTTACAAAAAAAAAAATCTTCTATGTCACTTTTCATTCCATTCAATCAAAAATTTCACGTAAGTCGCAGTACATCTTTTTGGCACACGAGTAAATGAATGTCGGGAGCCATGATCCTCTTCCATGATTAATTTCCCCAATATATTCACATCGGTAGACATATTCTTCATTAGTTCCTAAGCACCCCATCTTCTCCTTGAGAGAAAGACTCTTTCGATTTACTAAGGATCATTTCCTTCAACTTCATCAATAGTGGATAAAGGTGTTTCTACGATTTTACATCAACTACTAAAGACAACACAAAATTGTGGAGAACAACGGAACCACCATTTAGATATTCTTCTAGTCGGACGCCCAAAAGAACCAATCTATTAACCCCCTTTACTAAATCTTTCTTATCATTAACCACATGTTTCACACTACCCATGGACACTCTACTCATGGAATCCGCTAAAATTTTCCGGGATAGTAAAGGACACTCATGTTATAGTCTTTTAAAATTTCTAACCATCTTCTTTGACGTAGGTTCAAATCTTCTTCGTTGAACATATATTGTAAACTCTTGTGATATGTGAATACATCAGTCTCCTAATTTGCAATGCAAATACAACGGAAGAAATATCAAGGTCATAAGTTGGGTAATTCTTCACATGTCGCTTGAGTTTCCATGAGGCATACACTATGATCTTTCCATGTTGCATGAGCACACATCCCACACCCACTCAGGAGGCATCACGATAAACCACAAACCCTTGGTACCCTCCGGTAAAGTCAATACCAGAGCAGAGGTGAGTCTAGTTTCAATAATTAGAAACTTTTTTAGAT
>JAKWIY010002052.1:0-11835 GCA_027704805.1 Solanum corneliomulleri | reverse complement strand
GTATACCATCATGGCCCTTGGCAACACAGACGGTAAGACGACTTCGAGCGTGGCATGCCATCATCCCTCTTGGACTGCACACACGTACGGATGATGTCGGGCGTGGAATGCCATCATCACCCTTGTGCAGCACACACGGTCTGACGACGTCGGATGTGGCACACCATCATCTCCCTTGGACACATACACGGTCAGACTATGTCGGGCGTGGCATGCCATCATCGCCCTTGGAATGAACACACGATCCAATGATGTCGAGCATAGCATGCCATAATCGCAATTGGACAGAAAATACAAGCAAAACAAGAAGTATAACATTTAGAAGAAATAAAAAATACAAGAATAAGTGAATTAGAAAAAGAATTAGCTAAGATAAAATTATTATACGAAGCTAAACAACAAGAGAAAAAGATAAAAAAAGATGAAGATAAAGACTTTGAATTAACCAATGAAA
Organism: Solanum corneliomulleri; assembly: GCA_027704805.1. Lineage (NCBI taxonomy): Eukaryota > Viridiplantae > Streptophyta > Magnoliopsida > Solanales > Solanaceae > Solanum > Solanum corneliomulleri. Next base: position 11,381 of record JAKWIY010002052.1, on the reverse strand, counting down.
TAAATAAGATGAAACAAAAATTAAATGAAAATCTTGAAATAGACGAAATAGATGAAATGAATGGATCAGATATAATAAATGATCAAAACTCAGAAATAAGTGACATAAGTGAAACATACACAGAAATCGTAGAACAAGTAAATAAACCGAAAAAATTAGAAATAAACACATGAGATATGAATAAACCTAGAACATCAGGAGTTAAAACCCCAAATAATAGTCATAGAAATAGTTCTAGATGGACACCACCAACTTATTATACAGAAAATTATGAACAATCAGATAGAACAAATGCAATATGGAATAGCAGAATAAATAAAAAATGGACACCTAAGCCAATAACTAAACAATATAATTTTTTAAATTTAGACTGTGTTACAGATATAAATAAAGCAATATTACTATGGATAGGAAATATATTTAAACAATTAATTGATAACAAAATAACAAAAAGAAACGCCAAAATATATAGAAAGAACATTTATAGGAACAAAAAAATTATGGATAGAAAATCTACCCCCAGAAAGTTTAGAAACACTTAGAAGTGATAAGAAAATAGATGGATCTCTATCAGCAACAAATATAGATATACTAGATAAATATGAATTAGCAATAAGAAATGAATTTGGTGGCTTGACCACGGATATAAGAGAACAAAATAGAATAAAAATAATAAATAGATAACTTATGACAAAATTAGCTATATGTAAAATGTGTTACATAGAAGAATACACTTGTGCATTTAAAGAATATTATTACAAAGCAAAATACAATATAAATGAAGCAAAGAAATAAGACAACAATATTTTACGAAATTACCAGAACCATTTAGCACAAAAGTAATTAAAGATTGGAATGATGAAGGATTAGTAGATACTTTAGGAGCTAGAATAAATTTTTTACATTAATGGTTTGTACAACTATGTGAAAACCAAAAAGAAAAATTAAAAATGGAGAAAGTACTGATTAAGAATTTAGCCTGTTGTAAAAATAAAACAGCACCACAGTTTGGATGTAAAAATAAATATTATATAAAGAAAAAACCTAGGCAATATAAAAATTATAGAAAAACTAAAACCGGGTATAAATATAAAAAACCAAGACAAAGATATTATGTAAAAAACTATGAAATGAAAATACCATATCGACCAAAAAGAAAGCCATCACAATGTACTTGTTTCAATTGCGGGAATATATGACACATAGCTAGAGATTGTAAGTTACCCAAAGATCCAAAAAGAAAACAAATTGCAGAAGTAATTATAGATATGACGAATATATGCAAATAGAATATATAGACTATGAATTGAGTGAAAATGATAGTAAATATGAAGTATCAGATATAGAAACTGAAAATGAAGAAGATAATATTGATCTGGATAATGATGCAATGGGCGAAGAAATCTAATGTCTGAAGACGATATAAAAAATCCAGAGAAGATTATCAAAATGAAGAATTATCAAACCAAAAAATTATATTTGATAATACAATTTTTGAACAAATAAAAGGAAAAGAATTAGACTTAAGTGTTGAAAAAATACTTGAAATACCTATAACAAGAAATTGGTTTAAAAGACAAAAAGAATGAATACTATGTAGTTAGCCAAAAAGAACACATCATAGATTGTAAATATACAAAAAGGAAAAGCACAAATACCTATAATAAATAAGAGGATAATTAATAAAGAGATACAAGATATAAAAGCTAAAACACCTATAAAATATGTACATTTAGGAGGAACAGAAATATTAATAAAAGCCTGTTTTAGAGAAGGAATAGATACACCTACTGAAATATACTTAGCAGATGATAGAATTACACATCTTATAGAAAAAAGCGTAATTAGTGTAGTAAAAGGAAACTTAATATACAAAAAATTCAAATTTATAATAAGCGCTAACTACTCAGTAGCATTAACAGATAGGAATATTGATAAATCATTAGTTTTATTTATATTGGAAAATTTCTGGAATAGAACTAGCACCAGGCAGCAAAATATTTACAACAAGATGTAAAAACCTATATATATAAACAAAACATAAAGTAACAGCAAGAAATAAAATTGATAAAATAAAGATAGAAAATACTTTTGAAAAAATAATTATTGTAATAGACAATAATGACTATAGCTTTAAAGAAATTGACATAGAAGAAGATTTAGAAATTGTAAAAGAAAGATTGAGAACTTCTAGCATACCAAATACGTTAACAAAAGCTACCTCATAAAGAATGAGTACATCTAAAAATAACTATGAAATCCCACAAAACTTATTAGATAAAGAAGAAATAACACCATACCATTACTTCATAACAGGAATAATAGACCAAAGAAGGTATAAAATTTTAATAAATACAGGACAAGAAGTATATTACATAACAAGAGAGTTAGTATTAGAAACAGAAATTATAAAAACATGACACTTATGCCCTAAATTACCTAGTGAGATAGTAAACACAAATGAGGAAATGATGGAAAAAGAAATAATTATAGGAGGAATACCCTTAGTAATACCATTTAAAATATACCAAGGAAATAATAATATTACATTAGGAATAAAATGGTTAGAAAAAGATAAACCATACAATATAGAAAATGAACAATTAACAATAACTTGCCAAAATAAGAAAATAATTATAAAAAGAACAAAATGACTAATGAAAATATATTTACTTGCAAAAATTATTGTAGAAGGATATCACAACAGATATTATACCACAATGATAGATACAAGAGCAGAAGCGAATATATGTAAATATAATTGCTTACCAGAAGATATATGGGAAAAATTAAAAACACCTATGGTAGTAACATGATTTAATAATGAAGGAAGTATGATTATGTATAAAGCAAAAAATATAAAAAAACAAATATGGGATAAAATACTAACAATAGAAGAAATGTATAATTTTGAATTTACAACAAAAGATATGTTATTAGGAATGCCATTTCTAGAAAAATTTTACCCGCATATCATAACAAAAACACATTGGTGGTTTACTACACCGTGTGGAAACAAAATAGGAGCAAAAAGAGTAAATAATAAACAACGTAAACCTCTAGAATGGATAAAAGGAAGTGAAAAAATAAATCAATAAATGGAAAATATAAATAAGAAACAAATATCACAATTAGAAATTATCATATTTACAATAGACAAAGTTAAAATTATTAATGAACAACTAGAATTACTTTACAATGAAAATCCACTACAACGATGGGAAAAACATAAGACAAAACTAAAAATTGAATTAATAGATGAAAATAGTATAATAACACAAAAACCATTAAAAATAATTTTGATGATTTAAAAGAATTTAAAATACATATAGATGAATTATTGGAAAATAATTATATACAAGAAATTAATAGTAAACATACAAGTCCAGCGTTTCTACTTAATAAACATAGTGAACAAAAACGAGGTAAAAGTAGAATGGTTATAGATTATCGCAATCTAAATGCTAAAACTAAAACTTATAATTACCCAATACCGAAAAAGAGACTAAAAATAAGACAAATACAAGAATATAACTATTTTAGTAAATTTGACTGTAAATCAGGATTTTATCACCTAAAACTAGAAGAAGAATCTAAACAGCTAACATCATTCACATTACCGCAAGGTTTCTATGAATGGAATGTTTTACTGTTTGGATATAAAAATGCTCCAGGTAGATATCAACATTTTATGGATAACTATTTTAACTAGTTAAAAAATTGTATTGTATATATAGATGATATATTGCTATATTCTAAAACACAAGATGAACATATAAGGTTGTTAGAAAAAATCATGCATATAATTAAACACATAGGTATAAGCTTAAGTAAAAAGAAAGCAGAAATTATGAAACCACAGATAGAATTTCTAGGAATACAAATAGACAAAAATGGAATAAAAATGCAAACTCATATAGTACAAAAAATAATCACCCTTGATGAAAATATAGATACAAAAAAAGAAATTACAATCCTTTCTAGGATTAGTAAATCAAGTAAGAGAATATATACAAAAATTAACAGAATATTTAAAACCATTACTTAAAAACTCAAAAAAGATGTTGAATACTATTTTGACAATAAAGATAAAGAACATATAAGTAATATTAAAAATTTATGTAAAAAATTACAAAAATTATACTTTCCTGATTAAAACAAATCATTTATTTATATTGTTGAAACAGATTCAAGCAATCACAGTTATGGAGGAGTTTTAAAATATAAATATGAAAAAGAATAAATAGAACAACATTGTAGATATTATTCAGGATCTTATGCAGAACCACAAATAAAATGGGAAATAAATAGAAAAGAATTATTTGCATTATATAAATGTTTATTAGCATTTGACCATATATTGTTTACAATAAATTTATTTTGAGAACAGATAATACACAGGTAAAATGGTGGATAACTAAAAAGGTAGAGGATTCAGAACAAAAGAAATAAGGAGATTGGTATTAAATATATTAAATTTTACCTTTACAATTGAGGTAATTAAAACTGACAAAAATCTTTTTGCAGACTACCTCTCAAGAGAAAGATACAATTAAAGAAATATTGGCAATGATGACAAATCTTTGCCAAAGAATGGAGAAAATAGAAACAGATGTACAAGTATTAAAAGAAAAAGTTAATAGTCAGCAGCATAACTCAAAATATGCGATGCTAAGTCAGCAGCATGACTTAGAACATGCGGAGATAGAAGGTGATGATGGGAAACACCTAAAAACCCAAAACAAAAAGATATATACATCTGCAGGGAGCTCAGCTACAGCAGGACCATCTACAAAAAAGGAGGAAGCTAAGGTAAAATATACAAATATAAACATGAATAAATTATTTTCAAAACCATATACTCCTCAAAAAACCCAAAAAGAAATATTTGTACCTCCACAGATTAAGACCTATAAAGCCAGCCTAGACTCTCAGAAACAGACATACAACCACATCACTAGAACGTATATAGAAAATATATACAAAATACAAACATTCCTAAACCGAAATCCCAGAGCTAAAGATACAAAAAAAACCCAATGAAGATTACATAACCCAATATCTACAAGGTTATAATAAGTTAATTGCACAACCCGGAATAAATCCAAATGTAGTAGCAACTTGTTACAACTATGGACTATTGAGTACCGTATATACAATAATAGGAGAAGAGATTATAATCCCTAAAAAGATAGATACTCAAGAGGAAATACAGAAAGTAGATATTCAAGAGTTCTACACAAATAAGAGAACTATTGGAATAGCTACCATATTAAATGAGATAACAAACAATTATTTAAACGGAAATGCAATTTGGAGCTACTATAATAGAGATCAGACAATCATCTACTCAAACTGCAGAGAAATCCGAGCAGCAGATATGGAAGATTTAAGACAGTGCATATTAAGTCTGCTAAAACCAGAACAATCACCTATGATAAGAGCAATACGGAATAATTTTATTTCTTCTAATTTAATGACGAGATATTGCAAGCTAATAGGACAGAAGTATCCTGATCATCTATCTCAAAATGTGAAGGAGAAGATAATTACATTCCAGATGTACAGTTAGAGTAAAAAAAAAGTAGTGTAAATAAGTATGTCGGCCATAACTAAAGGCCATTATCAAAGTATTTTTGTAGTTTTATGTCTTTATTAAAGTAGGTTGTCGTGTAGTGTCGGCCAGAAGATAAGATGGCCATATGTAAAAGTTATGTCGGCCAGTAATAAAGTAAAGGGCCACTAGTAGTTTGTCATTTTGTGTTGGCTGAATTAATATAGGCCAAGTGTAAAGTTAGTGTCGGCCATTTCTGTTGGCCTAATTTGTAAAAATGTTGTATAAATAGAGGGCTTCTCCCTCAGTAATGAATAAGCTACTTACTCTCAACTCTTTCTCTTATTCTGTCTCCTCTCTGGAATGACATCATTGCCCTTGTATAGCATACACGATCTGACTTTGTTAGGTGTTGCACGTAATCATCGCCCTTGGAGAGCATACACGGTCCGACGATGTCGGGCGTGGCATGCCATCATCGCCTTTGGAATGAACACACGGTTGGACAACGTAGGGCATGGCATGCCATCATCGCCCTTCGATAACATACACATGGCCGAACAATATCGGGCATGGCTTACCATCATCGCCCTTGGACAACACACACGGTCGAACGACATCCTGCGTGGCAGGCCATCATCGCTGTTGGACTGCACACACGGTCAGACGACGTCGAGCGTGGCATTCTATTATCACCCTTGGGTAGTATACACGGTCGGACGATGTCGGGCGTTAAATCCCATCACTGCCCTTGGATAGAACACACGGTCAGACGACGTCGGGAGTGGCATGCCATCTTTGCCCTTGGACGGCACACACAAGGTCAAACAACGTCGGGCGTTGCATGCAATCATCTCCCTTGGACAATATACACGATCATATGACGTCGGGTGTGGCATGTTATCATCGCCCTTGGACTGCACACACGGTTGAAAAACGTCGGGCGTGGCATGCTATAACCATCCTTTGGCAGCACACACGGTCAGATAATGTCGGGCGTTAAATGCCATCATTGCCCTTGGACAACATACACGATCGGAATATGTCGGGCGTGGCATGCCATTTTTGCCCTTGTGCAGCACACACGGTTGGACGATGTCGGGCGTGGCATGCTATCATTGCCAATGGATAGCATACATATTAGGACGACATTGGGCATGGCATCTTATAATCACCTTTGGACATAATGCACGATCACACCACGTAGGGCGTGGCATGCCCACATTGCCTTGATGTCGGGCATGGCAGGGAATCATCGCCTTTGGAATGAACACATGGTTGGACGACGTCGGGCGTGGCATGCCTTCATCGCCGTTCGACAGTATACAAATGGTCGGACGACATCTAGCATGGCATGCCAACATCTCCCTTGGACACCATACATTGTCAAGAAACATCGGGAGTGGCATGTAATAATCTCCCTTGGACAGCACACACGGTCGGACGATGTCAGGCGTAACATGTTATCATCGCCCTTAGGCAGCACACACTGTCGGATGACGTCGGACATTAAATGCAATCATTGCCCTTGGATAGCATAGACGGTCGGACTATGTCATTTGTGGAATATTATCATCACCCTTGGAAAGCAAAATACAATATAAATGAAGCAAAAGAAATAAGACAATGATATTTTAAGAAATTACTAGAACCATTTAGCACAAAAGTAATTAAAGATTGGAATGATGAAGGATTAGTAGATACTTTAGGAGCTAGAATAAAATTTTACATTAATGGTTTGTACAACTATGTGAAAACCAAAAAGAAAAATTAAAAATGGAGAAAGTACTGATTAAGAATTTAGCCTGTTGTAAAAATAAAACAGCACCACAGTTTGGATGTAAAAATAAATATTATAAAAAGCCAAAACCTAGGCGATATAAAAATTATACAAAACCTAAAACCGGGTATAAATATAAAAAACCAAGAAAAAGATATTATGTAAAAAACTATAAAATGAAAAGACCATATAGACCAAAAAGAAAGCCATCACAATGTACTTGTTTCAATTGCGGGAATATATGACACATAGCTAGATATTGTAAGTTACCCTAAGATCCGAAAATAAAACAAATTGCAGAAGTAATTATAGATAATGACGAATATATGCAAATATAATATATAGACTATGAATTAAGTGAAAATGATAGTAAATATGAAGTATAAGATATAGAAACTGAAAATGAAGAAGATAATATTGATCTGGATAATGATGCAATGGGCGAAGAAATCTAATGTCTGAAGACGATATAAAAATAATATCCAGAGAAGATTATCAAAATGAAGAATTATCAAACCAAAAAATTATATTTGATAATACAATTTTTGAACAAATAAAAGGAAAAGAATTAGACTTAAGTGTTGAAAAAATACTTGGAATACCTATAATAAGAAATTGGTCTAAAAGACAAAAATATGAATACTATGTAGTTAGCCAAAAAGAACACATCATAGATTGTAAATATACAAAAAGGAAAAGCACAAATACCTATACTAAATAAGAGGATAATTAATAAAGAGATACAAGATATAAAAGCTAAAACACCTATAAAATATGTACATTTAGGAGGAACATAAATATTAATAAAAGCTTGTTTTAGAGAAGGAATAGATACACCTACTGAAATATACTTAGCAGATGATAAAATTATACATCCTATAGAAAAAAGCGTAATTAGTGTAGTAAAAGGAAACTTAATATACAAAAAATTCAAATTTATAATAAGCGCTAACTACTCAATAGCATTAACAGATAGGAATATAGATAAATCATTAGTTTTATTTATATTAGAAAATGTCTGGAATAGAACTAGCACCAGGCAGCAAAATATTTACACCAAGATGTAAAAACCTATATATATTAACAACAAAACATAAAGTAACAGCAAGAAATAAAATTGATATAATAAATATAGAAAATCCTTTCGAAAAAATAATTATTGTAATAGACAATAATGACAATAGCTATAAAGAAATTGACATAGAAGAAGATTTAGAAATTGTAAAAGAAAGATTGAGAACTTCAAGCATACCAAATACGTTAACAAGAGCTACCTCATGAAGAATGAGTACATCTAAAAGGAACTATGAAATCCCACAAAACTTATTAGATAAAGAAGAAATAACACTATACCATTACTTCATAACAGGAATAATAGACCAAAGAAGGTATAAATATTAAATAAATACAGGACAAGAAGAATATTACATAACAAGAGAGTTAGTATTAGAAAAAGAAATTATAAAAACAAGATACTAATGCCCTGGATTACCTAGTGAGATAGTAAACACAAATGAAGAAATGACGGAAAAAGAAATAATTATAGGAAGAATACCCTTAGTAATACCATTTAAAATATACCAAGGAAATCATAATATTACATTAGGAATAAAATGGTTTGATAAAGTTAAACCATACAATGTAGAAAATGAACAATTAACAATAACATGCCAAAATAAGAAAATAATTATAAAAAGAACAAATGACTAATGAAAATATATTACTTGCAAAAATTATTGTAGAAGGATATCACAACAGATATTATACCCCTATGATAGATACAGGAGCAGAAGCGAATATATGTAAATATAATTGCTTACCAGAAGATAAATAGGAAAAATTAAAAAAACTTATGGTAGTAACAGGATTTAATAATGAAGGAAGTATGATTATGTATAAAGCAAAAAATATAAAAATACAAATATGGGATAAAATACTAACAATAGAAGAAATGTATAATTTTGAACTTACAACAAAAGATATGTTATTAGGAATGCCATTTCTAGAAAAATTTTACCCACATATTTTAACAAAAACACATTGGTGGTTTACTACACCGTGCGGAAACAAAATAGGAGCAAAAAGAGTAAATAATAAACAACGTAAACCTATAGAATGGATAAAAGGAAGTGAAAAAATAAATCAAGAAATGGAAAATATAAATAAGAAACAAATATCACAATTAGAAATTATCATATTTACAATAGACAAAGTTAAAATAATTAATGAACAACTAGAATTACATTACAATGAAAATCCACTACAACGATGGGAAAAACATAAGACAAAAATAAAAATTGAATTAATAGATGAAAATAGTATAATAACACAAAAACCATTAAAAATAATTTTGATGATTTAAAAGAATTTAAAATACATATAGATGAATTATTGGAAAATAATTATATACAACAAGGTAATAGTAAACATACAAGTCCAGCGTTTATAGTTAATAAACATAGTGAACAAAAACGATGTAAAAGTAGAATGGTTATAGATTATCGCAATCTACATGCTAAAACTAAAACTTATAATTACCCAATACCGAACAAGAGACTAAAAATAAGACAAATACAAGGATATAACTATTTTAGTAAATTTGACTGTAAATCAGGATTTTATCACCTAAAACTAGAAGAAGAATCTAAACAGCTAACATCATTCATAGTACCGCAAAGTTTCTATGAATAGAATGTTTTACTGTTTGGATATAAAAATGCACCAGGTAGATATCAACATTTTATGGATAACTATTTCAACCAGTTAGAAAATTGTATTGTATATATAGATGATATATTACTATATTCTAAAACACAAGATGAACATATAAGGTTGTTAGAAAAATTTATGCATATAATTAAACACTCAGGTATAAGCTTAAGTAAAAAGAAAGCAGAAATTATGAAAGCACAGATAGAATTTCTAGGAATACAAATAGACAAAAATGGAATAAAAATGCAAACTCATATAGTACAAAAAATAATCACCCTTGATGAAAATATAGATACAAAAAAGAAATTACAATCCTTTCTAGAATTAGTAAATCAAGTAAGAGAATATATACAAAAATTAGCAGAACATTTAAAACCATTACATAAAAAACTCAAAAAAGATGTTGAATACTGTTTTGACAATAAAGATAAAGAACACATACGTAATATTAAAAATTTATGTAAAAAATTACCAAAATTATACTTTCCTGATGAAAACAAATTATTTATTTATATTGTTGAAACAGATTCAAGCAATCACAGTTATGGAGGAGTTTTAAAATATAAATATGAAAAAGAATAAATAGAACTACATTGTAGATATCATTCAGGATCTTATGCAGAAGTACAAATAAAATGGGAAATAAATAGAAAAAAATTATTTTCATTATATAAATGTTTATTAGCATTTGAACCATATATTGTTTACAATAAATTTATTATGAGAACAGATAATACACAGGTAAAATGGTGGATAACTAAAAAGGTAGAGGATTCAGTTACAACAAAAGAAATAAGGAGATTGGTATTAAATATATTAAATTTTACCTTTACAATTGAGGTAATTAAAACTGACAAAAATCTTGTTGCAGACTACCTTTCAAGAGAAAGGTACAATTAAAGAAATATTGGCTATGATGACAAATCTTTGCCAAAGAATGGAGAAAATAGAAACAGATGTACAAGTATTAAAAGAAAAAGTTAATAGTCAGCAGCATAACTCAAAATATGCGGTGCTAAGTCAGCAGCATGACATAGAACATGCGGAGCTAGAAGGTGATGATGGGAAACACCTAAAAACCCAAAACAAAAAGATATATACATCTGCAGGGAGCTCAGCTACAGCAGGACCATCTACAAAAAAGGAGGAAGCTAAGGTAAAATATAGAAATATAAACATGAATAAATTATTTTTAAAACCATATACTCCTCAAAACACCCAAAAACAAATATTTGTACCTCCACAGATAAATACCTATAAAGCCAGCCTAGACTCTCAGAAACAGACATACAACCACATCACTACAACGTATATAGAAAATATATACAAAATACA
>JAKWIY010002051.1:0-11842 GCA_027704805.1 Solanum corneliomulleri | reverse complement strand
ACATACAAGTAGGGGTCAGTACAAAACACAAGTACTGAGTAGGTATCATCGGCCAACTCAAAATAGAAACAGTATATATTCAGTTAATATCATAAATCAACTATAATACTCAACATGTAGCAACAACAAGTACTATAATCATCAATAAGTACTGCCAAGGTCATCCATGAGGACTCAAGCCTCAGTACCATACTCATTGGGAATTAGGTTCATTAGATTGAGTATATTAACATCTTTCAAGATTCATTATCTTTCTTCCTCTTGTGTCGGCACGTGACACTCCGCTCCCATACTACTATGTATCGGTACGTGACACTCCGATCCCCTACTTCTATGTGTCGGAACGTGGACACTCCGATCCCCTAATCTACGTGTCGGTTCGTGACAACCCGATCCCTTAATTCTATGTGTCGGAACGTGACACTCCGATCCCTTAATTCTACGTGTCGGTTCGTGACACCGATCCCTTAATTCTATGTGTCGGAACGTGACACTCCGATCCCCTAATTCTACGTGTCGGTTCGTGACACCCGATCCCTTAATTTATTAGGTCGGAACATGACACTCCGATCCCCTAATTCTAGGTCGGTTCTTGACACCACCCCACTAATTCATTATATGTTCATCAAGCCTTCTTTACACAAGGCATCATCATTAACAAAGAGATTAGAGTTTTTTTTTAGGATTGGGATTCAATAGCTTCATCATGCTTATTTTGTCACAATTATAAATCACAATCATGCAAGCATACAATTAAGCATATAGCAGGGTTACAATACTACCAATACATATCATTCGCTATTAAGAGTACTACGAATAGTATCAAAACCATAACCTACCTCCACCGAAGAATTGGAATCAAGCAAGCTAATCCTCAAAATCCTTGCTTTCCTCTTCGTTCCTCTCTCTCTCTCTCTTGATCGATTCTCCCTCTCTTTGTTCTTTCTATTTTTCTTATTCAAACCATCTTTTGTTTACCCTAATTAGCATATAATTAAGTATAAAAATGGCAATAATAGCCCACTAATTTACTCAAGGTTACCTCTTTTAACCCCTAAAATTAGACTTATTAATATTAACCCACGAAATTTATAATTATAGCAGGAATAGTCCAAAACGCCCCTTAAATTACTTAATAGAAATCCGACCCAGACTGGGATTACGCAACCTGTGACGGCCCGTCGTGCCTGCGATGGTCCGTCCTGCAGGTCTGTCACAGAGTTCAGAGACTCAATTTCCACTAAAGAATCTGTGACGGTCCGTCCGCCTGTGACGGTCCGTCCTGCCATTCCGTCACGAAGTTCAGAGAGTCGATTTCAGCACCCAAATTTCTAATTTCTAAGTGTTTTGAAACGAGACCCTCGACAGTCCGTCGTGCCCATGACTGTCCGTCGTGGGGTCCGTCGTCTCAGCCAGTTTTCCAGAAATAAAATCTGCTGCTCAAAACGACTAAACAGGTCGTTATAGTTACCATATATTACTCTTTTTTAACAATATGTACACATATTAATAGGAAAAAATAAATATTTCTAAAAATGAGGTGACCGTGTAATTTTCGTGGGTGGATAGTAATTAAGCTCTTATGAAATTGGAAACTTTTTTATGAACTTTAAGATCCACAAATACTTATGTGAATATTTAACGAAAAAAATCACACCAAAATAATAATTAAGACTCTATATTACATTAAATAATTTTTTATTTTATTTTTATGGAGCAGAATTTTATTACAAAAATAAACATAACAGATTTAGTTAGATTTTGGCCAAAGATTTTAATAAAAAAAATGCAAAATATTTTTTTAAAATCCATAAAAAAAACTAATTCATTGTAACGACCCAAACCATCGTTATTCGAGAAGAGAAAAATTTGCAAAAAATCTGGTCACTTTCCCCCTACAACGGGACATGTGCCGTTGGTGTGGCGTTGCTGCAGCGGGATTGGCGAGGCAGAATCTGAGTTTACGATAAAATTTGTATTTTTCCATCTTTCTAAAATACCCTAATAAGTCGTAAATTATTGTAGAAACCCCTATAAAATTATTTGAAGTTGGGAAAAGAAGGAGAGGGATCTTTCAAGCATGGGGATGACGGAAGCTCGCAAAATCTTGGCCAAATTCACCGTAGCGAATCCAGAAAAGATGGAAACGAAATCAAAACTCCATACAAATTGCTTGGCGCCCAGGTAGGTTAGGTTTTTATGTTGAGTAGTTAAAATCCATGCTTACCATGTAATATATTAATTTAACAGTATAAAGTATGTTTAGACCTTCGTGCACCGAGTAAATTCTGTGGAAAGTTACTAAATTTCAATGCTTATGGGGTTAGTGTTGTGTTGATATAGTAATTGGTCGAGGTTCTTATTTGTGTTCTTGGCTATGGTATAATTGTGATAAAAAGTTGTTGTCATGGTTAAGAAAACTAGTAATGGAACTATGTGATGAATAATTAGCATTATGACTTGTGTAATTCAGTAAAGAGAAATCGAGAGAACCCATATATCTGTAATTAAGTATGTGACTGGTGATGTCTATGATTCTGTGATGGTGTGATATACAAGTGTCTTACTTTTTTGTGATACTTGTATATGTATGCATATTGCAACAATGGTCTTAGATGTTAAAAAGAGATATGTGGATGTCGATATGATAAAATCATGACTTAAATGTGTGATCTTGATGTGTTATTGTGATGTGTGATTTGGATCGGCTGCCACGTTCCAACACTCTAACTTGGATTGGATTGTCACATTCCAGCATATTAACTAGGATCTGCTGCCACATTCTGACACTCTAACTGGGATCGGTTGCCACGTTCCGTCTTAAAAATTGGATCAGATTGCCACGTTCCAGCATGCTAACAGTTTGACTTTGGGTCCGATGAGAGAGCCAACTACTTGTGATAAAATGTGCATGGTGAAATGTGTTACGCTCAATTTCGTGAGGTGTGTATATATAGTATAAATGTTGTTAGTTTATTTAAGTTATGATCTATTTGGAACCATAAGTGTGGTAATGTTACTTGTAGTATACATTGTGGTTAGTATATTCAAGTTATGATCTATTTGGAACCTTAAGTGTGGTAATGTTACTTGTAGTATACAATGTGTTTAGTATATTTAAGCTATGATCTACTTGGAACCTTAAGTATGGGAGTGTTACTTGTAATATACAATGTGGTTAGTGTATTATGCTATGATCTATTGAAATCTTAAGTGTGGTAGTGTTACTTGTGGTATACAAGGTGGTTAGCGTAATTAGGTTGTAACCTCGTGGAAAAGAGATAGGTCGTAATTTGGAAGGTGCTCTAAGTAAAGGCTAAGGGTGAGGAAGCGAGGGGTCCGGACATGGTATTTTATTGTTCTATTTATATGTTGTAAGGTGGGCGTTGGGTTGACCGATGATACCTACCAGTACGTTTGGTTGTACTGATACTACTCTTGCTATGTCTTTTTGACATAGTCTAGATGCAGGATTGATGATGTTTCATTACATGAAGATGAGGAAATCTTCCAACAACTTCGACTCTTCCTTTCACATAGTGGGAGCTTTGTCGTTTTATTAAATTGTTATTGTAATTCTTAGTAGATCTTGTACCTGTTAGACTAGATCCTTGGGTTGTCAAGTTACTTTAAATGTTTTGACTAGTTCATGAATAAGAGGTTGTAATAAAGATTTTTACCTTACATTATATACCCTGTTAATTGTCCTCATGAATAAGCCTTTGGAATATGAGATTTCTCCTACTTAGGTGTTAATGGGTGCCCGCACGACCCGGTGGGTTCGTGACATTCAAGGCTTCCAATTATAGCTTATTACTTGTTCAAAAATTATTTTATATGATTTTTAATACCACCAAAAGTTGCTTGAATTAGTTATCGTATGAATTATCACTACTAAAAACAATGTTTAGCGACGGATACTAGGGATGAACAATATTCCGTCACTATATGACGACGGACTTGCGACGGAATAACTATTTTTTTTTCAGAATTAAGAAATGATTTTTTAATTTATAATATATCAACCGAACGGAATATTTAATTCGTCGCTAAATATTAGCGCGAAAATTTGGCGCCTAATTTTTCGTACGGATTCAATAACAAAGTAGTGCTCATAAATTTAATTAATATCGGGCGACAGAATTAGTGACGGAAAAAAAAGGTTACTAAACTATTAATTATATTTTATAAATAATTTAAATTATCTAGTGACAAAAATATCCTCCAATATGATTTCCTAAATTATATATACATTTATTTGAAAGCGACGGATTCTAGAATCCGTCACTAATTCCGTTACAAACTCCAATTTCAGATTTCAATACTCTCATTTAATCTTATCCGTCGATCATGGTTCGTCAAAATCCAAGAATAAATCACAGCCGCTCATACGAATTTGATCAATGGTCTTGATTTAAGATCCTTGCTTTCCTATTTTATATAAAAGAGCCCAAACCCCTAATTTTTTCTTCATTCGCCTCCTCTTCTCTCCAAATCCGCCGCCCAGATCCATTTTCCCTCCTCTCCGTCCTTCTTTCCAACAGAGCAGAGAACAATTCCATCCAGCAGCAGCCAAGAAACCAGCAATTGGACAACAATGGAGAGCTCCAAAAAGCAGATGAAGACCACCATCGAACCTCCATTGATGGCAACAAATTTAGTCGGCGAGCAACCAGGCAGTCTTCTTCCGAACCAACAACATCAAGGAGATTGGCGCCTCCAGTTGTCTCGCTCTCTGGGTAAAATTGCAACAACATCATCTCTACGCAGTGAGCAGTGATAGTGAGCACCGACAGCAGCCAGGTAGATCCCTTAATGTCATTTTGTTAAAGCTTACTTGTTCATATACTTTTCTGTTAAAGTTTATTTACTTTTATTTTTAATTATGGTTCATTTTTTTAGTATACTTTTGAATATTTTCCTAATATATGTTCTATCAGTCATATATATTTTGGGGCTGATATCCCAAGTGTGGGACTTGGCTGTAAACCTTGTCTCTATTTTTCTATAGGTTATTGTAAGAATGGAAGTAGTTGTAGGTTCCTTCATGGTGGTGGGCCTTGTGAGGGTGAAGTTGGATCACCATGAGAGTTTGAAATGATTGAACATCGCCAAGAACATCTCAGATCTATGTCTGCTCACCAACAAAGACTAACCATAGCTTCCCTGCTCATGGCTTCTTCTAACTTTACTCTCTCACCCATGGTAGCTAACAAAGGTATGAACTTTGTTCTGCAACAACAGTTGTAATCTGAGAGTCCCAGGTTTGAACTCTCCTATTTCCTTCTTATTTTCGTATGAAATATCACTGCTAAAAACAATGTTTAGCGACGGATACTAGGGATGAACAATATTCCGTCACTATATGACGACGGACTTGCAACGGAATAACTATTTCTTTTTTGCATAATTAAGAAATGATTTTTTAATTTATAATATATCAACCGAACGGAATATTTAATTCGTCGCTAAATATTAGCGCAAAAATTTGGCGCCTATTTTTTCGTACGGATTCAATAACAAAGTAGTGCTCATAAATTTAATTAATATCGGGCGACAGAATTAGTGACGGAAAAAAAAGGTTACTAAACTATTAAATATATTTTATAATTATTTATATTATCTAGTGACAAAAATATCCGTCAATATAATTTCCTAAATTATATATACATTTATTTGAAAGCGACGGATTCTAGAATCCGTCACTAATTCCGTTACAAACTCCAATTTCAGATTTCAATACTCTCATTTAATCTTATCCGTCGATCATGGTTCGTCAAAATCCAAGAATAAATCACAGCCGCTCATACGAATTTGATCAATGGTCCTGATTTAAGATCCTTGCTTTCCTATTTTATACAAAAGAGCCCAAACCCCTAATTTTTTCTTCATTCGCCTCCTCTCCTCTCCAAATCCGCCGCCCAGATCCATTTTCCCTCCTCTCCGTCCTTCTTTCCAACAGAGCAGAGAACAATTCCATCCAGCAGCAGCCAAGAAACCAGCAATTGGACAACAATGGAGAGCTCCGAAAAGCACACGAAGACCACCATCGAACCTCCATTGATGGCAGCAGCTTTAGTCGGCGAGCAACCAGGCAGTCTTCTTCCGCACCAACAACATCAAGGAGATGGCGCCACCAGTTGTCTCGCTCTCTGGGTAAAATTACAACAACATCAGCTCTACGCAGTGAGCAGTGATAGTGAGCACCGACAGCAGCCAGGTAGATCCCTTAATGTCATTTTGTTAAAGCTTACTTGTTCATATACTTTTCTGTTAAAGTTTATTTACTTTTATTTTTAATTATGGTTACCATTCATTTTTTATAGTATACTTTTGAATATTTTCCTAATATATGTTCTATCAGTCATATATATTTTTGGGGCTGATATCCCAAGTGTGGGACTTGGCTGTAAACCTTGTCTCTATTTTTCTATAGGTTATTGTAAGAATGGAAGTAGTTGTAGGTTCCTTCATGGTGGTGGGCCTTGTGAGGGTGAAGTTGGATCACCATGAGAGTTTGAAATGATTGAACATCGCCAAGAACATCTCAGATCTATGTCTGCTCACCAACAAAGACTAACCATAGCTTCCCTGCTCATGGCTTCTTCTAACTTTACTCTCTCACCCATGGCAGCTAACAAAGGTATGAACTTTGTTCTGCAACAACAGTTGTAATCTGAGAGTCCCAGGTTTGAACTCTCCTATTTCCTTCTTATTGTCTTTGTAGTGTTTAAAAATTGGAATTTTGAACTCCAGTGAGAGTGACAACAAGTATGATGCATATTTTATGGACGAGCACAAAATATTCAAATTTAATCCTTTGCGAAATGGAGATAAGAAGTTATTGAAGAAGTGAGAACAATGTTAGAACACACCAATAATACTATGTGAAATTAAGAATTTCTCTAAGCTTATAATCTCCCATAATCTTCAAGTGTGTACATAGCAAAAAAAAAATTCTTAAAAGAACTTTAAGTTCCGGTTATTATGAAGTTTATCACTTTGTTTTACATGTTTCATTACTAAGTTACTAAAAATCTTTTATGATTATGATGTATTATATGCTAAGAAGTATATTGAGTATTTCTAAACTAAAATGATCCTGCAAAGACCTTCTATGTGCATAAAATTGAGAAGGCTATCACATAATCATCCATTACTTTTGGATACATGTGTGTGTTAAACTAAAGTCAATTTTGATGTATTTGGTAATAACTCAATTTGAGTAACTACTGTATATTTTAAATTTGTCAAAGGCATTATAATTTATTGTGTATCTCAAACTTGGTTTACAAGTTCAACTTAGATATGGGTGTTAAATGTTGGTTTGATGGTTGAGACTTGAGAGGCTTGACTCCATTAATAGTAGAAAATATTTTTTTTTTATTATAAGCATGAATAGTGTGCCCAATTTTATGTGTATGAAAGTTCCTTTTCCATGTCAATTTGTGAATAAACCTTTACTTTTGGACCTTGTTGAATACTTGAACAATTAAGTATAATGATTTGGAGTTTTCTTGTTTACATTTCTGATATAAAGCTTACACTGGCCTTGATTAATTGTTTATTCCTTTCGGTAGTTAAGCTTAAGTATAAGTGTGATAGAGTAAATAATTTTCTTTGTTTTAAGCATTATGCATAATCACTTATTCACTTAGCTTCTGTTTCAAAGAGTCAAGTACTTGCGATGGGTTGAATGGTGGTACATACATTTCCTTGTTTTGATGAGTTTGTTTCGACTCTCTCTTTGTTTCCTTTCTTCCCTGCATATTCTATGTTGGGGATATTTCCTCACATATTATTGATCAACTTCACATATTATTATAGTCTAGAAACTTCTTATGTAGTTATGAATTGTTAAGGCTTGAAATTTGAAGGCACAATATGTACATTAATTCCAATGCTTAAAAGGTTATGCATGTTTTGTATTGGCGTTCAAAATATATTTTGTATCCAATGTGTAATGCTTTCATTTTTCCTCTACGTATTACAGAAATATGAAGAAATATCACGGAAAAAATAGTGTCTCAAATTGATATTGATTAATGTGAAGCATACTATAAAGTTGTGGCGGAGAAAAGAAGAGAAAACTATACGGTTTTTGTTTTGAAGCAAAAATTTAATACGGTAGAAGTTTTTTGCCTCATCATTAGTACACCCTTAGTGCCTCCTTCAGCTACTTATGAGGACGAGGTTGCTCTTTCAACTATTACTTATGAGGACGATGTTGGTCCTTAGTTTCGCGTGACAGCTGTTACTTATGAGGACGATGTTGGTCCTTAGTTTCACGTGACAACTGTATCCCCCTTTTTTTTTGTAATAATATTTTATGAATGTAGGTTCTTTTAAGTATAATTGATATATTATTATGGATTTTTTGAATCGAAAAAATGCAATTTCGATATTCTATATATTTTGAATCATGTATGATATTATTATATATGTTGATTATTTTTGGGGTATAGAGCAATTTAATTTAAGTTACATATAAATCAAATTTACAAGAAAATTTTTAGCAACAAATATAGAGACTATTTGGTCGTTTTTACATAAAAAAAATATTGGCGACGGATAAGCGAAAAAAATCTGTCAAGTATTTATCAAAAATGACGAAATGAATTACGAAATTAGCTACAAACAATAGAAATAAAATAACGGAATAGTCCGTCGCTAACAAGTGGCAACAAATATTTTTCGTTTCTAAGACATCGCTAATTTTGTGACAAAACATATTTTTCGTCACTAAGTGATTACTACTGTGCGATATAGCAACAGTTAATAATACGTGCTAGTCCGTCGCTAATCATGTTTAGCAACGGAATATCATAGATTAGCAACGATTTCGTCTGTCGCTAAATGCTGATTTTTTTAATAGTGTATAAGAACTGAATTGTTTTGCTGTTACCAATAATTTTTTATCATGGTCATTAAAAAAACTCACATGAGATGAATCTTTCTACCATACTATCTATCTATTAGAATTTCGCCGATTCTAGTTCACCAAGTTTTCATGTGAAATAGAAGGGGAATTTTAATTGCTTAGTCGGTAGGCCAACTGAACTCCCACCTTGTTGGTGAGGATTCAATTCCCAAAACTGTAATCTAACCCCCCCTCCAATTCCCCCTCCACCCCAATTTTTTTTATAATGTGAAATATAAACTTTTTTGAAGAGGCCATTGCAATTGGAGAGAACTAAGAATAGAACAACTATTATATATCTGTTTGTGTGATTTATTATATGACCTGGTTCTTATAACCACTGAAGAAAATCCTTTAAATAGATTGCTTTCATAATGTTTTTACCTATGTAGTATCACAGTCCATATAGTAAAAAATAATAATTGTTGCTTAAAGACATTAGATTAATAGAACCTAACAAAAAGAATTTATTGATCAAGAGTATAGTTTGTTAAATTTGTGAGGGAGATTAAAAAGGCTTATTTAAGTCGAACTAAATTATTAAAGTTGTTCAATAGTATAACTAGTGATCAATGAATTTAAGATTTTAATTTGATGAGTTCGATTAATCTTTAATGTTCTTAGCACTAAACTAATTTGATTTATAAGGTTATGAATAAAAATTTTGTTATTGTTGAAAATTTTGCCATTTCTTATAAAAAAAATTATACTCCAAATAAAAAATATTGAGTTTTGTGATTTGGCGCAAGTACTTGTGTTTTATTGAGTTTCGCAAGGTGTGTAGAACCAAAAATTGTAAAAAACTTTATACCATTAAATGTGATCTACTTGATGATACCTGTTAAATTCTCAGTCCATTTGGTGCATGTAGTGGTAAAATTAGTTAGAATATCTTTACAAACATAATAACAATTAAGATAATTTTAGGCAATTCATAGGTAAAGTTGCTCCTCCAAAAGAGAGTAAGAGGCTATAACTATTTAATTTTTAATTTAAGGGAAAATACACAAGTATCCCTTCAATCTATGTTCGAAATTCCATAGACACACTTATACTACACTAAGGTCCTATTACCCCCCTGAACTTATTTTATAAGTAATTTTCTACCTCTTTTCGGCCTATGTGGCACTAGCTTGAAAAAAAAAGTCAACCAGCGTTGCGCCCACAAGATAGTGCCACATAGGCCGAGAAGGGGTAGAAAATTATTAATAAAATAAGTTCAGGGGGATAATAGGACCTTAGTATAGTATAAGTGTGTCTCTGAGATTTCGGGCATAGGTTGAGGGGGGACTTGTGCATTATCCCTTAATTTAACACTAAGATGATAAAATTGCAATCTCATTAAAAGCTTCTAGGACAAGTTTAATCTTCATCAATCATTATTTTTTCATATTCGATAACATTTAACAATTTTTTTTGTTCTGCAAAAAGAAAAAGACAAAGAAAACGTATCATATATAAGATATATGTTATACACATTGTTAAGTTTAATATATATGATGAGATGAAAACAAACCTCTTCAATTTGTTCGTCAACCTCCTTCGATAGCTTGTCTCCATCAAAAGTTAAGAAAGTAGATACTCTTCCTTTCAATCAACAATGTGTATTTCTTGCAGAGCAATGAATGTTGAAGCATATGTGCCTCATTTTCTATTTCCTTCAACACTCTTAAAAAAATAGTAAGCAACATAAGAAAAATTCATGAAGAATTTAAAATAAATAAAATTTGGCACAAAAATAGTTTAACCACATATAAGATAACCTATATTATAATATACACATAAAAATAACTTTGGAGAAGAGCCTAAGATACCTTCGAAGTATTTCAAATGGTATACAATTGCTCCTAATCCATCAATTGGCTCAAAAATACCCTCCTTACCCACCTATTGGATCACAAATACCATCTCCATCCACCTTTGGGTCCAATTTTAGCAACTTCATTAATGGAACACCATTTAAAAAAATTAAATAAATCTTCTAATTACTTGGTGCTCAACCATTGGTTCCAATTTCATTATTTAATATAATTTTAAACCCACCCATTTTTAATTAAACCCACCCAAATACATATTAAACCCGCCTGTCCCAATACAAAATTGAATTCTTTTTGTTTCGGGTCAGGCACATAGTAGCTTACTTAATTGAATAATTTCATGTGCACAGTTCTTACTTGCTATTGTCATAAGGACTTGTTTCAGCCATGCCCGGTATGACATAGAAGATTTCTAGCTTTTTTTAAGAAAATTTGTACAATCACCTCAAGAAATTGCATCCTTATCAAGTTATTTATTTCATGAATATATAAAATAAATAAGATTTCTCTAAAACTCCTTCTTGAGAAAGCCATTGAAACAAAAGAGAAAATTAAGAATTAAAATGGTATTATTTATTGTTCATATGACTTGGTTCTCATAAGAGGAAAAACTCTTTAAGTAGATGAATTTCATGATGTACATAAACTAATGGGCAAAGTTCTAGAAAATGATAAGATATCAATCAACTATGAAACTAGCCAATTTTAGTTTTAATTTCTTGCATATCTCAGGAATATGGTTTAAAAAAAAGATTTTGTTTCTTAATAATCAAAATTCAAGAAGAAAATGACAAGAAATCATTCAACTATGAAATTAATAAATTAATAATATAGATAAAATAGTCACGGTGAAATTAATGAATATGAATTTTTTTTGCATATCTCAGGAATATGGTAAAATAAATGATTTTGTAGTCCAAATGACATTATTTGATTAATTAAATATAACCTTTTATAATATATATATATATATATATATATATATTATATATATATATATATATATATATATATATAATTATTAACTACACATTTATGAATATTGTTTAAATGTGTCCCCTTCTATTTAAAGTGATTTATTCCAAGGAAAAATTACTTAAATACA
>JAKWIY010002050.1:0-11765 GCA_027704805.1 Solanum corneliomulleri | reverse complement strand
CAGCATTCCCTGTGGGTCCACTCATGGGCCATGGGCGTGGTCTCAAGGTTAAGGCATAATGCTGGTTTCAGACGATTAAGTAGGGGCTTTGTGAAATTTTCATAAATTAATTAGTTATTCAGTGACGTGTTCTATCCGAGTTTATACAAACTATATAAATACTTTAGACTCTTAATTAAGTCATCCTAAACAGTTATTTTGAAATCCCCTAAAGAAACCCCATTAAAGATGTGGAAGAAGAAAAACAAGAGGGAGAAATAGAAGGAGAAGAAGAAGGAGAAGGGGAAGGAGAAAGTGAAGGAAGAGAAGAAGGAGCAAAAGGAGAAGGAGAAGGCGAAGTAGAAAGAGAAGAAGGAGGAGGAGGAGGAGGAGGAGGAGAAGGAGAATAAGAAGAAGAAGAAGGAGAAGGTGAAGGACAAGGAGCAGGATAGAAGGGGAGGAGGAGGAGAAGGACAATGTCAAGCTAGGACAAGAGACCAATTAAAAAATATGAAGAATAAGAAGGAGGAGGAGGAGAATAAGGATGATGATGATGAGGAGGAGGAGGAGGTTAAGGAGGAAGGAGGAGGAGGAGGAGGAGAAGAAGAAGAATAAGAATAAGAAAGAGAATATGAAGAAGGATAAGAAGAATGATGAGAACTTTTTTATGAGAACTTTTTTATGATGTCTTTTGAAAATCTATCAAATATAGCTTTGCAAGTATTTCCTTTTTTAAAATATAATTCAAACAAAATTTGAACTTATATTAAAATTTTAAGCGTACTAAAGCTTGAAAGGCAATGAGGTTCAAGTGGGAAAAACTCGTCTGTTGTCTAATCGAAAGACGATAAAGAAGGGAAATTGTTCGCCCAAAGAAAAATTCTGTAGTCACAAGAACTCAGAACTTCATTCCATCAACCCAAAGTCCCATTATATGGGGGAAATTGAAGAGCCATCTAAAATTGATAGGAAACAAAGCCTCTTCGATTGTTCAACCATTTTTTGTAGTCCATCTTTATATTTAACATGAATTTTTTCATAATATTCAAGATGCTCTCCACCTATTTTTTGCTCCTTAGATACTTGAGGGATATAGAATTATCATAGCAATGGTTCGAGTGGTTACAACTAGGAAATCCATCAGCATACAGACTATTCCTAAGATGATGATTTTACACCTAAAGCGGTTTGGTTATGGAAGCTATGGAAGTACCAAATTGCATAAACCTGTGCATTTTCCTCTTGATCTAGTGATAAGCGCTGGACAAGGAAAAAGCACATGTTTATTCAATTTGGTACTTTTATAGCTTCCATAACCAAACCTCTATAGGTGTAAAATAATCATCTTAAATCTGTATGCTGACGGATTTCCTAGCAGTAGACCCTCAAACCATCCCTCGGTACTTCTATATTACTTGTGTGACTAAGGCGTAGAAAAAGGCTGAGAGCATATTGAATGTTATGAACAACTTCGTGTGAAATATCAAGATAGAATTCCAAAAATTGTGTAACGATCATTGCGACTTTACTTCCTCTAACTTTTACAAGGCTCTCTAACAGCTCCCCAATAATGTCATTCAATTTTGAAGGAACGAAGTCCAATGTTCTTGTTAGAGCCGTCAATATGGCCTAGGTCTGTTGCGACGACCTGGTCTAACCCTATATTTAATAGGTCTGGGCTATGATTTTTGTAGCCCAATTAAGAGAAGGGTTTTTTTAGATTGTTCTTAATAAGCCTTCTAATTTGTGGGACTTGAGAAATATCGATAGGGCCAACCCGTGGGCTAAAGAAAATTATTTAAAAAATATAATATAATATTAAAATTAAAAATTAAAAAGATCTCGATCTCAAAACATTAGATTAATATTATTATTTAGATATTTATACTTTTACTTTAAAAGAACATAAGAAATATTATAAATATAATTTTTTTTGTGGATATGATTAACAAGTAGTAACACTAACATAATGCAATATTGTTTAGTAGATATTTATGATAATATTTTTAAATTATAATTTATATTTTAATTTAATAATTACAAAAAATAAATTTTTTAAATATGTGTGCTGGCCCGGCAAGACTTTAGCCTACGTACTTGTGGGTTGGGTAATTCGGTTTGTCCCACACCAAAAATTGGTTATCCCGTCCTGACCCGTAAAATGTCAAAGCCTTTATGGGTTAGCCGGATGGAGTGGGCTAGCCCATATCGACAGATCTAGTTCTTGTGACTACATATTTGTTCTTTGGCCAAACATTTTCCTATTCTTCATCGTCTTACAATGAAATAACAGACAAATTTTTCACACTTGAACGTTATTTCCCTTCGAGCTGTAGTATGCTTGAAATTTGTATATTAGTTTATATTGTCTAAACTAGATTCTAAAAATGGGAATACTTTCAAAGATATGTTTGACCATATATTTTTGAAAAATATCCTAAAAAGTTCTCAAATATCCAAATAATTTGTTGATAAGGGATTATTAGTGCTTGATTTAATGTCCAGCAAGTTTTATATATTTTGAAGAAAATTTTAGAAAGGGAATATTTTTAAAGATATGTCTGATCATAGATTTCAAATCAGTGTTTGAAAAAAAGCATTGAAATATTAAAAAATGGTCTAAATGCTAGAATGGCTTAATAATTCTTAAAATTGGGGTATAATTTTTTTATAAAATGTACATAGACATATCTGCACATAATATAGCATAATCATAGGTAGAGATATTTCAGAGCTTCTTAAAAAGAAATTGTCAATCTCTGATTTGAAATCTATGGTCAAACATAACTTTAAAAATATTTCCTTTTTTAAAATTTGCTTCAAAAAATATAAAACTATAATTCTTTAAATTGGGATATAACTTTGTTCTAGAATGTACATATCTACACGTAATATAACACAATCAAAGGTAGAGATATTTAAAGAATTTTTCCAATTGATTTTCCTTAAATGTATTGCCCTATATAGCTACAAATACCTATTATTCTTAAAATAATTCTATAGCAAAACTAACTAAATTATTATAGGTAATACTAAAAAATACTATTAATTTGTAGATGTATAATTTGATAGATAAGGTAAAATTTATTATTTTATAGAGTCTCTTGAGATTCAGCAAATGTTAATATTTTTTTACATCAAAATTATTGTATCCTAATTATTTAAGTAGTATATTTATTGAATTTACATGTAAAAATATTTTATTATACATAAAGTATAATGAATACATCAAAACATTGTATCTTATTAAATTGTGTAACCTATTGTTGAATTCAATGTTTTATGCCTTATGGCTGAATTCAAGTACGGACTTCAAGTTTTTGTGGACAACGAATTGTACTCCCTTCATCCAAATTTTAATGTTTTTATGTTTAACATAGGTTACACATTTATGATAAGAAAATTTACAAATTAGTACCATATAATAAGCTAATGTATTATGTATTACATAAAAATAATATAAACATAATTAATTTTACAAATAATACATTGTCTTGGTGAAAAATATTATAAGATATTTCCAGATGATGTGCAATTGTATACATCATGAGTTCTTAGACTTACAAATTGAATATAACATATTTTGGAGTTTGTCTTTTTGCAGACCCTATCGTATCATAGAAAGAAAAGTTTCTTGCATAAAGCAGTGATTAAGAACAAGAGTCCTATAAAACCACCTTCTTTCTTTCTTTCTCTAGACAAAGATAAGGTGGTGAGTCCACCAAGTGAATTGGTGTAAAAAAAAACCTGGACTATATCCTAACTTCACATGGCCTGCTCCCCTTTGATTTTACTCAACAACATCATAGAGTTGATACGAACACTCATCAAGCTTTCTCAATTTGTCATCAAGGCAATAATGTAGAAGTTTAAGAGTTGTACATATAATGTTCAAGATTGAATTGTATGTATGTTGAATCTTTGACTAAGAATTATAAATATTCTTTTTACAATAATTCAATTAACTTCAATACCTAGTATTTAGAAGGTGAAATCTACTTCAGTTTAGTTTTTAGTATTAAATACATGTCTTTTGATAGTAAATAGTATAAAGTTCTGTAGTGCAATACATTATTTATCCTTCAACTTTTCTTCCATTGTTATTTTCATGCATTTCTTTTCTTTCAAAAACATATAAGGAGGGATTTAGAACTATTCTTTTGAATAGACCTTTGAGTGAAGAGATAGATTTCAAAAAATAGATTTTAATGAATAAATCGTGCAGGTAACTCAAGTCTTAACAAAAGGAAATACTAAAAGACTCAAAGGACTAACATTTGACTCTCTATCAATGAAGTCTCTAAAAGTGAGATGGATGTTGAAACAGACCTCACAACATCCTAATAAAAAAAAATATTGAAATCAATAAATGTATCCTCCAGAGTGCAAGGGAGTTTACCATTGACTCCGACTGCTCAGCTGCATCAATGAGTCGTTTGATGCTGATCGTGAGAACCTGCATATACATCATAAGATGATGGAGGCCAAGTCAAGTCAGAGTATTTAATGTATGAGTATGCAAGGTGGAGTCCCTACGTATGAGTCATAAGATTATGGAGGCCAACTTACATCATTGTATTTAATGTACGAGTATGCATGTTGGAGTGCTAAACAACATAGGTTAGAAATGTTAGCTTTTTGTTAATGCTGATATGGTCCGTATTAGATTTGTCAATTATCCCACTTCATGGACCCATTATTCCACTAATGGGAAGGTAGTTAACTACCATATGGGATAATGGTTAACTACCCATTCTCCCACTAATAAAAAAGTTTTCATTTACCCATTATCCTACTAATGGTATAATGATTAACTACCCATTATCCCAGTACATTAATTCACTATCCTACAAAGTGGTTGGTAACTTCTCATGACCTCTTAAAAGTTTTGATGGAAGGACGGTTATAAATATGTAGTTTTGTTCAAAGGACCCTAAGTACATTTACTTCTAAAAACTCCATACCATATAGGAAGGATGTTCTGAGTTATTAGAAGATCATTGAAGAAAATAAGAATTGTAGACTCTGACTATATCGCTAACAATGGCTTGAGGTAGTGGATCACTTTATATTTCCGATGTGTCATTCCTCTGTAATCTCTAACATTTGGCATCAGAGCGGTTGAATTTCCTCTTTTTTGTTAATTGTCAGAATTCTCTAAAGTCGCTCAAAATGGTTCTTAAAAATTCAGTCTTATTTTGAAATTTTTGAAAACATTTTCTAATAATAAAGGGGAAAGAGATTGTTAATTTGTTTTATAATGTTCAACAATAAATCTTTTATATGATTTTGAGTTAGTGTTTAGTGATTTATATAAAATAATTTATTGAGATTTAGCAAAAACAATCTTAACGAAATGATATAATATATTATATTTTTGATCACATCTTCAATTGAATACAATTTTAGAAGTTAAGGATCACATAAAGAAATTTTACACAGTAGAATTATAATTACATATGCATAACATGATAAATTAAATTCTTTATTATTAAGTTGCATAATTAATTAAGATGAAATATTAAATACTTTTCATAATTACCCACAGGAATTATGAATGAAAGTTTCATAGTTTTGTTATAAAGATAGAATATCATGCTACTAAAGTGATAATTTTATCATAAATATGAATCTAATTGAATTAAAAATTTAGCACACATGCATTTTTTATGTCAGTAGATTCAACTTTATATTACTTGCCTCAAATTTATGTTAAGTATGTATGTATATTTTTTGCAGTTATGCAACATGCAAATTTTTCTGATATTTATGATATTCCCGAACTAAATAGTGAGAACTATAAGATTTGGAATGAGAGAATTCTCCTTCACTTCGGGTGTATGGATATTGATTATGCTATCACGAAATACAAACCACCTATTAATGAAATCAGCTCTCAAGATGTGATTTTCCTTGATGAACAATGGGAACACTCTAACCTTTTAAATGTTATTTTCATTAAGACCAAATCTCTACTGGTATCGTGGTTCTGTCGAATAGCATAACGATATCAACGAATTACTGAAAGCTATTGACGAACAGTTCAAAACTTCAGATAAGGCACTTGACAGCACCTTAATTATGAAATTCTCATCAATGAGGCTCACTAGTGTCAGTAATGTGGGTGAGCACATTATGAAAATGCGAGACTTAGAGGCTCAACTAAAGATTCTTGAAGTCTAAATGTCTGAAACTTTTATCGTGCACTATATCCTTAATGCTCTACATGCATAGTATGGTCCCCTTAAGATCTCTTATAACACACATAAAGATAATTGGTCTATTAATGAACTCATGGCCATGTGTGTTCAAGAGGAAGCTCGACTACTGATGGAAACAGGAGAAAGACCATTCATGACTACTCAAGGAAAGAAGACCAATCAAGCCAACAAGAGGTGTAAAGGAAAGGCACCACTTGAAGCTAACATAGAAAAGGAAGCCAAGTGTGAAACTGTAGAAAGAAGGGGAACATAAGGAAGGTTTGCATCAAGTTTCAACAATGGCTTGTTAAGGAAGGTACTTCTATCTCTCTTGTTTGATATGAAGATAATATAATTGATGTTAATCATTGCACGTGGTGGATTGATTCTGCTTCTACAATCCATATTACGAATTTCTTGCAGGGTTTAAGAAAACTGCGGAAGACAGTGGGAGATGAGCGAAGGATCGATTTGGAAAAAAATGCAGTCGCCTGTTGAAGCTATTGGTACATGGAACATAGTTCTTATTTATGGTTTTATTTCAGAGTTGGAAAAGACTTTTTATGTTCCTAATTTTTCTAGGAATTTAATTTCAATATCAAGACTTGTACCTTTGGGATATTCCTTCTTTCTAGAAGGGGATTCCAAACTATTTTATAAATCTAAACTTATTGGATATGGTACATTGTCTGATGGTTTTTTCTCTCTTTATTTACAAAATAATTTCACTCATACTGTTATGCATGTAAAAACTGACACTAAAAGAGTGTTATGAATGAAGATTCCTCTATCTTATGGCATCGGAGATTGGGATATATCTCCTTCGATAGAATTAAGATATTAGTAAATGATGGAGTACTTACTAATTTAAATGCAAGCAGACCGACAAGTCAAAGAAAGGTGCCAAGAGAAGTTCAACCGTATTAGAAATCATACATTCAGATATATGCATTCAAGACATGGACATATATGGTAACAAATACTTTATCACCTTTATATGTATCTCTACCTACTACAGAATAAGAGCGAAGCATTCTAAGCCTTTAAAGTTTGCAAGGTTGAAGTAGAGAAACATTGCGAAAAATAAATTAAGATTGTGAGAACTGATAGAGGTGGTGAATATTATGGTAGATATACTGAAGATGGACATGCACAAGGTCAGTTTGCGAAGTTTCTTCAAGAAAATGTGACTGTTGCCCAATATACTATGCCAGGTTCTCCGAATCAGAATGGTGTAGCGGAAAGAAGAAAGCAAACATTATTAATCATGGTTCATAGTACCTTAAGTAGATCTAATTTACCTAAGTCCTTGTGGATTGAATCTCTTCAGAAAACAGCGTATATATTAAACCGAGTTCAAATCAAGGCTATTCTAAAGACACCTTATGAGTTTTTCAAAGGTTGGAAACCTAGTTTGACACATATACGTGTATGGGGATCCCTGTCTAAAGTTAGAATTAACCACCCACAAGAAAAGAAAATGGATAATAAGACCATTAGTGGATATTTCATTGGATATGCCGAAAAGACTAAATGATACAGATTCTACTCTCCATCTAACAATACTAGGATTTTGGAATCTATAGATGCAAAATTTCTTGAAAATGACCTAATTAGTGGGAGTGATCAATTTCAAAATACAATTTCAATAAGAGATCGCCTTCCACTTCAAGTAAAAATTTTTATTGTTGTACATAATACCCCTCAACTTCAATTGGGTGTTGAGAAACCAATCAATGGGATTCCACAACTGCTAAAACATGCATATAAATCATGTTGTTCAAGTAATTCCTGAAATTATTGAACAACCAGTTGAACAACATAAACCACAGGAAAATATTGGTGCAACACTGAGAAGATCTACTAGAGAAGGAAAATCAGCAATTCCTAGTGACGTTGTTGTATATTTTCAAGAATCTGACATTGGAGTTGAAAATGATCTTGAGCCTTTTTCACAAGCATTGAATTCTTAAAGACTCTAATTTGTTATACAATTCCATGAAAGAAGAGATGAATTCAATGAAAAGTAATGAGGTCTACGATCTTGTCGATTTGCCTAGTTGTGTTAAAACCATTGGATGATAATGCGTTTTCAAGACTAAAATGAATCATCAGGCAACATAGAAAGATATAAAGAAAGACTCGTTGCTAATGGATTCACTCAATATGAAGGAATTGATTACACAGAGACATTTTCTCCTGTGTCTAAAAAGGATTCCTTGTGCATAATATTGGCATTAGTAGCACACTTTGAATCACAATTGCAACAGATGGATGTGAAAACCGCATTTCTCAATGGTGATCTAGAAGAAGAGGTTTATATGAAACATCCTGATGGATTCTCCTCTAGAAATGGTTATCACTTGGTATGCAAGTTAATCAAATCCATATATGGACTAAAACAGGCTTCCCGTCGATGGTATTTGAAATTTCATAATGTTATCTCTTCATTCAACTTTGTTCAGAATATTATGAATCACTGTATATACCATAAGATCAATGGGAATAAAATATGCTTTTTAGTTCTATATGTTGATTATATCTTACTTGCATCCAGTGATAAGGGAATGATACATGAGGTGAAACAATCTCTCTCTAAAAGTTTTAATATGAAAGAAATGGGTGATGCATCTTATGTTATTGGTATTAAGATTTATCGAGATAGACATCAAGGTACCTTAGGTTTATGTTAAGAATCCTATATCAATAAAATTTTAGAGAAGTTCTGAATGAAAGATTGTTCACCAAGTCTAGCTCCTATTGTAAAAGGTGACATGTTCAACTTGAACCAGTGCCCAAAGAACAATCTTCAGAGGGAAAAAATGAAGGACATTCCTTACGCTTCTACTTTCGGAAGCTTGATATATGCTCAGGTTTGTACAAGAACTGACATATCATTTACTGTTGCAATGTTAGGAAGATATCAGAGTAATCCATGTCTTGACCATTGGAGTGCTGCAAAGAATGTCTTAAGATATCTTCAAGGAACAAAAGACTACATGCTTACGTACAAACAATCAGATTACTTGCAAGTCATTGGCTACTCCTATTTAGACTTTGTTGGCTGTGTTGATTCACGAAAAGCAACTTCAGGATACATATTTATGTTAGCCGATGGAGCTATATCTTGGAAAAATTCCAAACAGACTCTAGTTACTACTTCCACTATGGAGGCTCAATTCATTTCTTGTTTTGACGCTACCTCAAATGGTGTATGGTTAAAGATTTTTATTTCTGGACTTAGAATTGTCGACTCTATATCTTTGACAATAAAGTTATATTGTTACAATTCAGGTGCAGTTTTTATGGCTAAGAATAATAAAAGTTGTAGTCGAAGAAAACATATCGACATCAAATATCTAGCAATAAGAGAACATGTAAAATCCAAGAAAGTGGTCATTCAACACGTCAACAGTGAAGTAATGTTAGTTGACTTAGTCACACAATGTAAAATATCGTTGTAACAATGAACGTTTACGTAACGCTATTTTATATTATATTTCTCGTTAATTGTGTGCACATTCATTTTTATTTTTAGAAATGTCTCTAAAGTATGGACCTTGAATAAATATTGAGTTTATTCATTTAACTATATGGGTTAAAGTTCCGAGATATAGTGCATTGTCATACATGGATAATACTACTCACTGCAAGCGACACTACCGCTATGATTCGTGTATTATATTTCATTAATAGGAATAGAATATGCGGACCATGTGGAAGAATGTAAGCATTTTTGTTAATGCTGATATGGTCCGTATTATATGGGTCTATTCTCCTACTTCATGGACCCATTATTCCACTAATGGGAAGGTAGTTAACTACCCAATGGGATAATGGTTAACTACCCATTATCCCACCAATGGAAAAGTGGTCAATTACCTATTATCCCAATGGGATAATGGTTAACTACCCATTATCCCACTGCATGAATCCAT
This sequence comes from Solanum corneliomulleri, assembly GCA_027704805.1. NCBI lineage: Eukaryota > Viridiplantae > Streptophyta > Magnoliopsida > Solanales > Solanaceae > Solanum > Solanum corneliomulleri. The sequence goes on along the minus strand of JAKWIY010002050.1, from coordinate 1,648 downwards.
TATCCTACTAAGTGGTTGGTAACTTCCGATGAACTCTTAACCGTTCTTGATGGAAGGACGGTTATAAATATGTCATTTAGTTCAAAGGTCCCTAAGCACATTTACATCTAGAAATTCCATACCATCTAAGAATGAGGTTTTGAATGCTTAGAAGATCTTTAAAGATAAGATGAATTATAGACTACGACTATACGCTAACAATGGCTGGAGGTATGTCGATCACCTTATATTTTTGCTGCGTCATTGCTCAGTAATCTCAAACAGAAAGACTATGAATGAAATAGAAGAACTTACCTAACTCAACTTAACTCAACTCAAGAAAACTGACTCATTATAATGTAAAGCAATTTAAACACAAGTGCATTATAAATAAAAGCTAGAGTGATGATAGAACATTTTGCCTCATGCTGTCAGGGTTCTCCTATACCTTGTTATTGATATAGAACCTGAACTGCCTAATGGATCAACTAGTCTATGCTAACAAGCACTAAAGGAATCAGCTATAAAAAGAATAACTTTTTTCTAACCATGGTGGTTACATGGTTTATGAGGGCTCAGAATAATCTGAACTCCCCCTTTTATCGGTGCTTAATACTTCTGCCAAAAATATCATTACATTAGAACTTATGTTTTTAAAACATACTGACTTCTATTATTGAAGATAAGTGCTCAAAGACTATCTTGGAAATCTCAGTTTCCGCTCTTGCTTTATGTAGAAAGAGAATACCCTTTTCGAAAAACTAGCCCGAAAGTTCTTTGGAAATATCAGTTTCCGTTCTTAACATAAATGTAAAACATTAATAAACTTTCAGGGAATACTTAGTTTCCCTTATAACTTTTGAGAATTGAAATCAATTCTTTACTATTTGCTTAACTTGAAACTCTTGACTTAAACTCTACTTATAGGGAATACATAGTTCCTTTATAATTCTTGAATGAAAGACTTCAACCTTTTACTCGTTACTATAACTTGAAACTTCAGCCTTAAAGAAAAGTTATAATGCTCAATAATGACTCTAAACTTTTAAGTAAATCTTACTTTGACTTGCTTCTTAAATTCTTGACTCAAATCTTAAATTATTTGACTTTGATCTTAACTTTTATTGAATACGATTATGGATTCAAGGATATGATTTACGTTCTTTAGTTCGAGGTGTTTAGAAATTATTTGATGTAATTAGAATCATCAGAAGGTGTTAATTCTTAGAATGACTTAAAAGGGCTGAACTACGAAAACTAGGTAGAAAATGTCGATTCAGGCACACTTATGGCACACCACGCCAGCATCGATACATTGAGGCTTGATTCTAGCGCACTGGTGGTGCGCCACGCCAGGCCCCAATTGACTAGAGCCCTTTATTTCCGCATTGCAGGCCCGACGCGCCTGGCCTTGCCTAAAGGCGTTTGACAATTTTTCAACTCGTTTTCTAGTTCCAAATCGCCTAAACCTTCATGGTTTTATCCCCAAAACCCTAGGATAATCAATACCTTCAATACCCATCATATCTAATCCAAAAACAATACCGGAAACTACTAATCAACATCAATGGGTATTTAATCAGCTGAACCTAAATGGATTCGATGAGATTATCAAGAATTCACTTCTTATCATGTAATCAATTCTAAAACTTCTTAAATGAAACAACAT
>JAKWIY010002049.1:0-11835 GCA_027704805.1 Solanum corneliomulleri | reverse complement strand
TAAAAAAATCATATTATACATTTGTCATTTTTTCAAAAATAATACGTATTTTCGATTTAATGTTGGTGAACTTTTTTTCCAACAACATCTATTCATAGATATTAACTCTAACTTAATCATTAACTAAATTTGCGCTTAAGTATTAAATCTAAGTGAGAAAAAGCTACACAATATTTACACCAAATCCCATTAAATTTACTATGCTTAAGTGTTAGAACAATTGTGATATTACATATTAATTTATCATTTTAAGCTCAAAAATAATATAAAAGAAAATAGATACACTATTAACAAGTGAAATATAGTCCGATTTTAGACTTATTTTACAATGTATGGTAAGAGTCACGATCCAAAACGAGTCGTGAGTGGCACCCACACTTAACCTACTAGGTGAGCGAACCAACAAATTTAAACCCCAACATTTACCAATAGTTCACCTATGAATAACAAAAATAATGCTTAAGATCCAAAACTTATTAATGTAACCAATTAAATAAGCTTTTAAAGTTTAACACTTATTATCCCCAAAATCTGGAAGTCATCACATCAAGAACATCTATCCTTAAATTACCAAATCTAAGAGTATTTAAGAAACCAAAATAAGTAAAAATATGGTCCATGTCCGAAATTCAAAGACATCAAGACGTGAATGAGAGAATCCAACACGAGCTAGAAATAATAGCTCACCCTGAACTCTGATTTGCTGGAGACCGATTAGAGCTGAGGGCGAGTCAAAGTCGATGGTACACTTGCTGCACTCCACAAAAGAACAGAGAAGAAAATACAAGTAGGGGTCAATACAAGGAACACGTACTGAGTAGGTATCATCGGTCAACTCAAAATAAAATTCAATATATAATGAATAATAATATAAAAATCAACTACTATACCTAACAGGTGGAAAGCCACAAACACATGAACCATTGACAACAACATCACCATAATAGGTACACCATCTATCACAACATCAAGCACACCTGTGAGGACGCATGCCTCCACACCATACTCATTTGGAAAATAGGTTCTTGAGATTAAGTATATTAAGTTACTTCAAGATTCCTTGCCTTTAATGTTACTGTGTCGGAATGTGACACTCCGATCTCATAATACCGTGTCGGAACGTGACACTCCGATCTCATAATACCGTGTCGGAACGTGACACTCCGATCCAATTATCTCATTATTTTATTTCAGCAAGCCTTCTTTATTCAAGGCATCATTTTAATAGAGAGGGTTCAAGATTAGAAATTCAACACTCTCATAATTTTAGGCCAACCACTAACCACACAATCAAGTATATAGGATACTCTATAATATCACTCAATACATATCAATCGCTGTTTAGAGTTTATCTATCAAATAGAAATAAACCATAACCTACCTCCACCGAAGAACCGGAGTATCGCAAGCTACTTTTACAATACTTTTCATTTCCTCGATGGTTCAGAACCTTTCCAATCATCAATATATATGCATATTTGTAAGTTAACGAGTCTACAGACATCATATTACTCTATGTCTACCCTAGACCAAAAATTCACCTAACTTTATATATATATATATATATATATTTCCTGAAATTTAAACCTAGGAGTAAGTCTTAATTCCTCCACTTAGTACGATTTAATAATAATCATATAATATAATACACCAATATTTATTACCTATCTCAATATATCAACCTTTAATTTCTTATATCATAACAAAATTTTATATTATTAAAATTAGGCCACTGGTTAAGAAACCAGTGACAGAATAGTAACACCTTGAAGAGAATTTCCTAATTTCCAACTAACATTAACAATTGAAGCCACTGGTCACGAGACCAGTGGCACACATGCATAAATTCTCTTTTTCCTAATTGTTAGTAGCAACCATTTGCATATTATACCTTAATTCATAATATGATATTAACAATTGAAGCGACTGGTCACGAGACCAGTGGCACACATGCATTATCATTTAAAAATTTAGTAGTTATACAGAAAACGTACCCCAAAAAATATACGCACGATGTTCTGTTGATGTTCCCGTGATTTTTCTTTGTTCCACCCGCTTTTCTCCGCTTCCCCTCTTTCTTTCTTTACAAATTATTTGTTACCCTAGTTATTATACTCATCTAATATAATAGTGATAAAAGTGACCCACTATTAATTATAATATAATTTCTAACATTAACTAAATAAATAGTAAAACTACCCCATTAATTTCATAGTTATGATTATGAATAACCCAAAACACCCATTTAAAAACTATCAGAAAAAAATATTTACGAAATAAAAAGCTCTAGTACTCAAAACGACCAAAAGAGTCGTTACAGTAAGCCACATGATTTTTATTTTTTTAATATATAAAAATACTCAAATAAATATGAATTGTATAAGACTAAAAAAGAGTGCATGTTAAAGAATTTATTATTTTATATATGATCAACAACTAATCCAATATAATCACACAAATAAAGTTTAACACTATCTCTACACATGCACGCACGGAAAAGCACAACCACACGCATGCAGGCACACACACATTAATTCAAAGATAAGATACATGTGGAGCAAGGGAAACACCTACATTTATCCCCTCTACTTGATTATTTTACTAGACATTACAATTGCTATAAAATTAATGCTTCTACCGCTAGTTTTATCTAACTTATTTTCAACTAACCAAACTATACAAGTCCTTTATATAGATAGATACAAACTAAAATTCATTTATTGAAATCTGAGTAATTAAAATGGGTTAGAATTAACTCGCAAGCGACAAGAATTAAGATGGCTTATGTCACGACCCAAATCGGGGACGCGACTGGCACCCACATTTATCCTCCTATGTGAGCGAACCAACCAATCTAACCTTTATCATTTCAATGTATAACAACAGAAAATAATGCGGAAGACTTAAACTCATTAATAAAACAATTCAAAACTATTATTATTATCCCCAAAATCTGGAAGTCATCATCACAAGAACATCTATTTCAAATTACTAAACTAAGAATGTCTAAGAACTAAAAATACATGAAAGCTAGTCCATGCCGGAAGTTCAAGGCATCAAGACTTGAAGAAGAAGATCCAGTCCAAGCTAGACGCATTAGCTCACCCTGAATTTTCGAAGGTAGTGAAGACTGGCTAGATCTACGGTTGAGTTGAAGTTGACGGAACGTTTGCTGCATTCCACAAATAACAAAGAAGAAAACATAAAAGTAGGGGGTCAGTACAACCACAAGTACTGAGTAGATATCATCGGCCACTCAAAATAGAAAACAGTATATATCAGTTAATATTATAAATCAACTATAACTACTCACATGTAGCAACAACAAGTACTATAATCATCCATAAGTACCATCAAGTTCATCCATGAGGCTCAAGCCTCAATACCATACTCATTGGGGAATTAAGTTCATTAGATTGAGTATATTTATCATCTTTCAAGATTCATTATCTTTCTTCCTCTTGTGTCGGTACGTGACACTCCGATCCCCTACCACTATGTGTCGGTACGTGACACTCCGATCCCCTATATGTGTCGGTACGTGGCACTCCGATCCCCTATATGTGTCGGAACGTGACACTCCGATCCCCTATATGTGTCGGAACGTGTTACTCCGATCCCCTATATGTGTCGGAATGTGACACTCCGATCCCCTATATGTGTCGGAACGTGACACTTCGATCCCCTATATGTGTCGGTACGTGACACTCCGATCCACTAATACTATGTGTCGGAACGTGACACTCCGATCCACTAATACTATGTGTCGGAACGTGACACTCCGATCCACTAATACTATGTGTCGGAACGTGACACTCCGATCCACTAATCTCATTCTATCCGTTCATCAAGCCTTCTCTATACCAAGGCATCATCAATCCCATCACTTTAATTCATCACGCCTTCTTTTATACCAAGGCATCATCATTAATAAGTAGATTAAAGTTTCTTTCAAGATTTGGGATTCAATTGTTTTCATCATGCTTGTTTTATCAAAATCCATAATCATATTCATGCAAGCATACAATTAAGCATATAGACAGGTTTACAATACCACCAATACATATCATTCACTATTAAGAGTTCACTATGAATATCGTAAAATAACCATAACCTACCTCCACCGAAGAATTGAAATCAACAAGCAATTTCCCAAGCTTTGATATTCTTCTTCCTCGTTCGACTCTCTCTTTTCTTTTCTCTTTTTCTTATTCAAACCCTCTTTCTTTTACCCTAATTAACATATAATTAAGTGTAAAAGATGACAATAATACCCCACTAATTAACCCAAAGTTACCTCTTTTATCCCTCAAGAATTTGAGTTATTACTGTAAACCCACGAAATCTATAATTAAGGAAAGAATAGTCCAAAACGTCCCTTAAAACGTGTAAGGAAATCCGATTCTGACTGGGATTACGCAACCTGTGACGGGCCGTCGTGCCTGCGACGGTCCGTCACACAGGTCGTCGTAACGATCTGAGTTCTATATTTCACCAAGGACACTGTGACGGTCCGTCACACCTGTGACGGTCCGTCCTGCAAGTCCGTTACGAAGTTCAGAGAGTCGATTTTCAGTACCCAATTTCAGAATTCTAAGTGTTCTGGAACGAGACATCTGTGACGGGCCGTCGTGCCTATGACGGTGCGTCGTGGTGTCCGTAATCTTAGCCAGTTTTTCCAGAAATAAAATCTGCTGCTCAAAACGACTAAACAGTTCATTACAATAGATACCAATTTACCCATCGTTCGTCCCCGAACGATCAAAAGAAGAAAAACAATGGCGAAAAGGAGTACCTGAATCTGTAAACAGATGTGGGTATTTTTCTTGCATATCTGCCTCCTTCTCCCAAGTAGCCTCTTCAACCGGGCGATTCTTCCATTGCACCTTGATGGATGCAATCTCCCTTGACCTCAACTTGCGAACTTCTCTACCTAAAATAGCAACAGGCTCCTCCTCATAAGACAAATTTTCATCAAGCAGAACTGAATCCCATCGAATGATGTAGTTTCCATCCCCATGGTATCTTTTCAACATAGACACATGAAATACCGGATGCACTCCGGACAGCCCTGGAGGCAAGGCTAACTCATAAGCCACCTCCCCTACTCGCTTAAGTACTTCAAAGTGACCAATGTACCTTGGGCTTAGCTTGCCTCTTTTACCAAACCGCATCACCCCTTTCATGGGCGAAACCTTCAACAAGACTTGTTCACCCTCCATGAATTCTAAGTCTCTAACCTTTTCATCTGCTTATTCTTTTTGCCTACTTTGCGCCGCTAGAAGCTTTTCTTGAATGCCCTTCACCTTATCTAACGAATCCCTCAAGAGATCAGTACCCCAAGGTCTAACCTCGAATGTATCAAACCAACCAATGGGAGATCTACATCTCCTCCCATACAATGCTTTAAATGGAGCCATATCAATACGAGTGATAGCTATATTGTACGAAAACTCTGCCAAAGGTAAGAAGCTATCCCAATGGCCACCAAACTCTATCACGCATGCGCGAAGCATATCCTCCAACACTGAATCGTTCGCTCAGACTGACCATCGGTATGAGGATGGAACGCGGTACTAAGATCCAACCTAGTACCCAATTCAGCATGCAATGTTTTCCAAAACTTAGAAGTAAAAGCGTACCTCTATCTGATATGATGGATAGCGGAACTCCATGCAGTCGAACGATTTCTGAGATGTAGATTTTTGCTAACTTCTCTGCATTGTAAGTTACCTTGACCGGATAAAATGAGCTGACTTAGTTAACCTATCAACAATCACCCAAATGGAGTCATACTTACCCATTGTCTTTGGAAGACCAACCACAAAGTCCATTGCGATTCTCTCCCACTTCCATTCAGGAATGGACATTCTCTGAAGCGTTCCTCCGGGCCTCTGGGTTCATACTTTACTTGTTGACAGTTTGGACATTTGGCAATAAGTTAACAATATCGCGCTTCATTCTACTCCACCAAAAGTGTTGTTTTAGGTCGCGATACATCTTGGTTGCACCCGGATGTATAGAATACCTTGAACTATGAGCCTCTGCCAAATAGTGTTGATCAAATCATCGATGCGGGGTACACATACCCTTCCCTTAATCCTCAACACACCTTCCTCATCGATTGTTGCCTCTTTAGCCTCTCCTTGCAACACTTTATCTCGAATCCGGATCAATTTTCATCATCAAACTGCTTCCCCTTAATCTTGTCAAGGAAGGAGCATCTTGCCTCCACGCAAGCTAACAATCCTCCCTTCTCATTTACTTCTAACCTCATGAGGTCATTAGCCAAAATCTGCACTTCTCTAGCCAATGGGCGTCTAGAAGCTTGCAAATGAGCTAGACTTCCCATACTTCTCGCCTTTCTACTCAAGGCATCTGCCACAACATTCGCCTTCCCCGGATGATACAAGATAGTGATGTCGTAGTCCTTCAATAGTTCCATCCATCTCCTCTGTCTCAAGTTCAAATCTTTCTGAGTAAAGACATACTGTAGGCTACGATGATCCGTATAGACCTCACACTTAACCCCATATAAATAGTGTCTCCATTGCTTTAATGCAAACACTACCGCGGCCAATTCCAAGTCATGAGTTGGATAGTTACGTTCATGCACTTTTAATTGTCTTGAAGCATAAGCAATCACGTTCTTCTCTTGCATTAGCACTGCACCCAAACCCGAATAGGATGCATCACAATACACAATGAAATTCTTACCTTCCATTGGCAACGTGAGAATTGGTGCAGTAGTCAACAAAGTCTTGAGCTTCTGAAAGCTTTCCTCACACTCATCCGACCATACAAATGGAACATTTGCTTAGTCAAGTTCGTCAGTTGGGAAGCAATAGAAGAGAATCCCTTGACAAATCGGCGGTAGTAGCTAGCTAACCCAACAAAGCTCCTTATTTCTGACACACATTAGGGGGTATTACCCAATTCTTCACTGTCTCAAAATCTTAGAAGGATCTACCATCACTCCTTCCTTAGAAACCACATGCCCCAAGAAGGACACTGCATCTAGCCAAAACTCACACTTAGAGAACTTGGCATAAAGCTTTCTCTCCCTCAACATTTCCAATACAATTCTCAAATGCTCCTCATGTCCTCCTTACTTTTAGAATATACCAGTATATCATCTATAAATACGATCACAAAGAGATCCAAATACGGCTTAAATATCCCATTCATCAAGCTCATGAAATCAGCGGGGGCATTTGTAAGACCAAAGGACATCACTACAAATTCATAATGCCCATACCTAGTCCGAAAAGCGGTCTTTGGCACATCCGTTGCCCGTATTTTCAATTGATGATAACCGGATCTCAAATCGATCTTCGAGAAGACACAAGCACCTTGTAGTTGATCGAATAAGTTATCAATGCGAGGAAGAGGATACTTGTTCTTAATAGTTACCTCGTTCAGTTGTCTGTAGTCTATGCACATCCTAAAACTCCCATCCTTCTTCTTCACAAACAAAACCGGAGCACCCCAAGGAGATGCACTTGGTCTAATGAAGCCCTTGCTCAACAACTCTTGAAGTTGTGCTTTTAACTCTCTTAACTCCACGGGAGCCATTCTATAAGGGGGTATAGAAATGGGGCGAGTGCCCGGTTCAAGATCGATACAAAAGTCAATGTCCCTATCTGGTGGCATGCCAGGAAGATCTGCAGGGAACACATCCAAAAACTCGCGGACTACCGAAACCGACTCAATCGAAGGTGCTTGGGTAGTGTCATCCTTGAGATGTGCCAAGAAAGCTAAACACCCTTTACTAACCATTTTCTTAGCACGAAGAAAGGATATGATACGCACCGGATTGGAAGTGTGGTCACCCTCCCACACTAACGGATCTGTCCCAGGCTTGGCTAACGTCACCGTTTTAGCATTACAATCCAAGATCGCAAATTGCGGAGAGAGCCAAGTCATACCCAGAATTACATCAAAATCAACCATTTCTAAAATAACCAAATCTACATAAGTGTTGCTCCCCACAAAGTTCACCAAACAAGACCTATATACCCTTTCAACTACCACAGACTCACCCACCGGAGTAGAAACACGAATAGGCATATCAAGTAATTCACAATGTAGATTTAGACCATTAGCAAATGATGAAGATACATATGAAAACATGGAGCCAGGGTCAAATAATACAGATGCCATGCAATCACAAACCAAAAGATTACCTGTGATAACAGCTTCAGACGCCTCCGCTTCGGATCTCCCAGGGAAAGCGTAACAATGGGCCCTATCACCAGTCTGTCCGTTGCCCCTACCGTGTTGTGTCGTAGTGGCTCCAATGTGCCCATCTCCTCTGCCGTTGTGGTGACCACCATTACCTCGACCACCACGTCCTCCAGAAAAGCGGCCTCTACCATGACCACCTCTACCTCTAGCTATTGGGGGTCTGTAACTCTGTTTTGGACAATTCCTCCTAACATGTCCAATCTCCCCACATCTGTAACACTCTCTGGAGTCAGGCATAGGTCTCTCGGAGTAGTGTTGACCGTTCTGAGGTGGACCCCCAACTACAGTCTGTAGTGAAGACTGAATTGGTCGACTTGAGTAACCTCCGGAGCTCTGTCCTCTAGAGTAAGAACCATTAAACTCACCTCCCCTCGAAACCTTTTTGATGTCGATGTCGTGGTGAAGTCCTCTGGCTTCACTCCTTCCACCTCTATCACAAAGTCTACCACCTCTTGGAAGGATTTTGCCGTTGCTGCTATCTGTAAGGCCGAAATCCGCAATTCTGACCTCAACCCCTTCACAAACCGGCGAATCCGCTCTTGGGGACTGAAACAAAGTTGGGTGGCATACCTGGATAATGCGCGGAATTTAGCCTCATATGCATTAACCGTCATCCTTCCTTGCTCAAGACTCAAGAACTCATCCCTTTTTCTATCTCTCAAAGTCCTTGGGATATACTTCTCCATAAACAAACTAGAGAATGATTCCCAAGTCATAGGCGGTGCTTCTCTTGGTTGACACTCAACATGTGAACGCCACCACATTTTGGCGTTCCCTTGAAACTGATAGCTTACGAACCAACGCCAAACCGTTCTACTATCCCCATCTTGTGTAGTAGCTCATGACAATCAACCAGGAAATCATAAGCATCTTCAGATTCTGCACCCTTGAAGACTGGAGGTTTCAATTTCAAGAACTTACTGAAAAGTTCGTACTGATCGTTTGTCATTATCGGTCCAGTAGTCAGACGTGGAAATGTGTCTATCTCCAATGAGGCATCTATGCGGGGAGCCATAGTAGTCGCATGTCGTACCTCTGAAACCGGAGGTGTTGGTGCAGAAACCACTGGAGGTTCCTGACCCTGATCAGATAACCCGCTAAGATAAGCAAGAACCTGATTGATCATCTCTGGGGTAGGTTGGGGTGGCAATTCCTCATTCTGTGCTTGTTCATTCTCCCCTTCCTCACCCTCTCTTATCGCTTCCTCAGTCGGTGGAGGAGTCACTGCCCTAGCATCAGATGGTCTAGGTGCTCGTCCTCTTCCTCTAGAGGACGTCCTCCCACGACCTCTACCACGGCCTCTTGCCGCTACTCTTCCTCGAGCCACAGCCCCAGTGGCTGGCTCAGACGTTTCTGTGGTGGTGCGGTCGTTGCTCTAGTTCTAACCATCTGCGAAATAGAGTGAAGATGGTCAGATACCAATTTGTATCACCTAGATACCAATTGGACTCAAGTAGTAGCACGAAAGAAAGAATGAAAGAATGGAATTTTCCTGAAGTCTTGTAGCCTCTCAAGGAAAAGTAAAGGCGTCCCCCTACCGTTCCTTAAGACTCTACTAGACTCGTTCTTGTGTGATGAGACCAATGAACCTAATGCTCTGATACCAAGTTTGTCACGACCCAAATCAGGGACGCGACTGGCACCCACATTTACCCTCCTATGTGAGCGAACCAACCAATCTAACCTTTATCATTTCAATGTATAACAACAGAAAATAATGCGGAAGACTTAAACTCATTAATAAAACAATTCAAAACTATTATTATTATCCCCAAAATCTGGAAGTCATCATCACAAAACATCTATTTCAAATTACTAAACTAAGAATGTCTAAGAACTAAAATACATGAAGCTAGTCCATGCCGGAAGTTCAAGGCATCAAGACTTGAAGAAAAGATCCTGTCCAAGCTAGACGCATTAGCTCACCCTGAATTTCCGAAGGTAGTGAAGACTGGCTAGATCTACGGTTGAGTTGAAGTTGACGGAACGTTTGCTGCATTCCACAAATAACAAAGAAGAAAACATAAAAGTAGGGGGTCAGTACAACCACAAGTACTGAGTAGATATCATCGGCCAACTCAAAATAGAAAACAGTATATATCAGTTAATATTATAAATCAACTATAAACTCAACATGTAGCAACAACAAGTACTATAATCATCAATAAGTACCATCAAGTTCATCCATGAGGGCTCAAGACTCAATACCATACTTATTTGGGAATTAAGTTCATTAGATTGAGTATATTTATCATCTTTCAGATTCATTATCTTCTTCCTCTTGTGTCGGTACGTGACACTCCGATCCCCTACCCTATGTGTCGGTACGTGACACTCCGATCCCCTATATGTGTCGGTACGTGACACTCTGATCCCCTATATGTGTCGGAACGTGACACTCCGATCCCCTATATATGTCGGAACGTGACACTCCGATCCCCTATATGTGTCGGAACGTGACACTCCGATCCCCTATATGTGTCAGAACGTGACACTCCGATCCCCTATATGTGTCGGTACGTGACACTCCGATCCACTAATACTATGTGTCGGAACGTGACACTCCGATCCACTAATACTATGTGTCGGAACGTGACACTCCGATCCACTAATACTATGTGTCAGAACGTGACACTCCGATCCACTAATCTCATTCTATCCGTTCATCAAGCCTTCTCTATACCAAGGCATCATCAATCCCATCACTTTAATTCATCACGCCTTCTTTTATACCAAGGCATCATCATTAATAAGTAGATTAAAGTTTCTTTCAAGATTTGGGATTCAATTATTTTCATCATGCTTGTTTTATCAAAATCTCATAATCATATTCATGCAAGCATACAATTAAGCATATAGACAGGTTTACAATACCACCAATACATATCATTCACTATTAAGAGTTCACTACGAATATCGTAAAATAACCATAACCTACCTCCACTGAAGAATTGAAATCAACAAGCAATTTCCCAAGCTTTGATATTCTTCTTCCTCGTTCGACTCTTTCTCTTTTCTTTTCTCTTTTTCTTATTCAAACCCTCTTTCTTTTACCCTAATTAACATATAATTAAGTGTAAAAGATGACAATAATACCCCACTAATTAACCCAAAGTTACCTCTTTTATCCCTCCAGAATTTGAGTTATTACTGTAAACCCACGAAATCTACAACTAAGGAAAGAATAGTCCAAAACGTCCCTTAAAACGTGTAAGGAAATCCGATTCTGACTGGGATTACGCAACCTGTGACGGGCCGTCGTGCCTACGACGGTCCGTCACACAGGTCGTCGTAACGATCTGAGTTCTATATTTCACCAAGGACACTGTGACGGTCCGTCACACCTGTGACGGTCCATCCTGCAAGTCCGTTACGAAGTTTAGAGAGTCGACTTTCAGTAGCCAATTTCAGAATTCTAAGTGTTCTGGAACGAGACATCTGTGACGGGCCGTTGTGCCTATGAAGGTCCGTCGTGGTGTCCGTAATCTTAGCCAGTTTTTTCAGAAATAAAATCTGCTGCTCAAAACGACTAAACAGGTCGTTACAGCTTACAACTAAATCACAAGCGACAAGATTCATAAGTGATGT
>JAKWIY010002048.1:0-11831 GCA_027704805.1 Solanum corneliomulleri | reverse complement strand
ACCCCAGAAGAGATAGTTATTTATTATTCGTTATTATCGATCAAGTTGGTATATTATGTGGAGGTCGTTTTGCCGCTATCGTCAATACAGACAATATAAATAATCATGCATCGCGGAAGTCATGCATCGCACAAGTCATGCATCGCGGAAGTCATATACTGCTGATATATAATGCATCGCGGAAGTCATACTGCAGGAATCATGCATTGCAGAAATCATGCATCGCGGAAAAGTCATGCATCGTGGAAAGTCATGCATTGCGAGTCAACAATTATGTACGACGAGAAGATTTCATGCCTCGTCAAAATTTATACATCGCGAGAAGATTTCATACCTCGCTGAAATTTAGACATCGCGAGAAGAATTCATACCTCGCTAGAATTTCTGCATCACGAGAAGAATCCATCCCTCGTTGAAAATCATGCATCGCGGAAATGTCATGCATTGCGAAGAATCATGCATTGCGAGTCAACAATTATGCACGACGAGAAGATTTAATGCCTCGTCAAAATTTATACATCGCGAGAAGATTTCATACCTCGTTGGAAGATAGACATCGCGAGACGATTTTATACCTCGCTGGAATTTGTGCATCACGAGAAGGATACATGCCTCGTTGAATGTCATGCATTGCAGAAAATCATGCATTGAGAATCAACAATTATTCATGACAACAAGATTTCATGCCTCGTCAAAATTTAAACGTCGCGAGAAGAGTTCATACCTCGCCGAGATTTATGCATCACGAGAAGAATCCATGCCTCGTTGATATTTGCGCATTGCGAGAATATTTCATGCCCCTCGGAAATTTACGTATCGCGGGAAGATATTCATGCCCCGCAAGAGGACATACACGACTACAGAAAGAGCATGTATTTATCCATAGGCCTCAGCTGCATTTCTTTTATTTTTGATAAAAAGTAAACATCAAGAAGAGCATCGAAGATAACGACAAAAGAGACATCAATATCGCATCAACATTTATTTATTTATTTCGACATCAAGTATAGAGTACATTGAAGATTATATTGGAAAACACAAGGCATAAGCTTTATTTGCTGGACGTCAGACCGAGCGAGTCAACGTCGAATATTGAGGAGAACAATGAGGTGTCGACATGGTAAAAAGACAGTGTCTCCCATCCTAATTGCATTTTCAAGCTGACGAATTTTATATTAGTCTTTGTCGAGAGCATCCAAAAGGATGAATTCTCCAAAAACCACAGGTGCGGATGACATCAATAAGGATGCAGCACAACATGGAACTTTTTCTTGGCAGCGAACTGGGACATTGTCCAAAGAGGAGTGCCAAACTCTTAGGACGCGAGCAGAGGAACGACTTCCACCACGATCGAACTAACCCTCTCGAAGCATGATGGTTTTTCCTTATTTTTGTCAGTTTCAGTCTCGCATTCGTAAGTTTTGTCTTATCGGAAACCAGTTTCCAATCTGAGTGATAATGCGTGAAGAGCTTAAGAAATTATGTCCGTTTAAGTTCTTAATTATGGGTGTGAAGCGCGCCACATTCATGGCTAAGAGGTTACAAGACTCTTTTTCATACTCGTTTAATTTGTCACTTGTACAAAACCAAAGGTCATCTAGCATAATAGATTTCCTTTTCCACTGATCGAGTCGAACTACACACAGCCTGATTCTGAAGGTTTAAGGATATGTAGGCGGATTCTATGTTGAATACTCAGCTTTACTCCAATATCCACTCTCGAATTCTATTCTTGAGCATTTCGATACCTTCATAATTCGGTATCGAGATGGCTTTGATTCTTTCAAAATCGTGCGGTAAATCGAGCTTACCGATCTACAAGTGGCCTGAATTCTCATATAGCCTAAGATATGTTGGGAACCTGTTCCAAGGGTTTGGCCACAATTCCTAAACCCTTTGTCGAATCCTTCCTGTAAAACGAATGGGGTTGGTCAAAATTGGTTTGGTCAATTTCATTTTCCTCGAATTGCTTGCATCAACCCAAGTAAAATGAGGGACAGTTGTTGACACCCAATTTTGACCCGCGTCGGTATAAAATAATTATCGAGCTTCCTAAATTTTCCAAATAATTTAAATTAATTAGTTTTATAAATTTTACGAATATAATATAATGCATGAATTTTTTGTTACTTCGAATACGTTTAAACATAATTTTCGATAATATTTTTTTTTACATAATTATGTATATAATTAGTATATCTTATGATTAATCAACAAACCATCAAAATATACATTTAAATGTTTAATTAAAGTAGTTTAATTTAAATAATAATTATACTTTTGAATCACTTTTTATGATTTTAATAATTATTTTTACTATATAAAGTAGATCGTTAATTAATTAATAAAAATTCATTTTTTCTAGCCAATTTTTGATTTTATTTTTGGTCATATTTAAATTCAACCCCTTTCCCTTCAATTCATTTTAGAGACCAGCTTGGACCTTTTTCCAATTATCCAACAGGCCAAATTCCTTAAACCCATCCCATTTTATTTTCATCCCCAGGCGACATCCTTTTATTTATTCCCAAGCCCAAACGTAAATTCAACCCAAAATCCCTTTTCCATATTAAAGTCTCCGGCCCATCAGAAACACTTCCCACTTACCCGTTCCCAGCCCAATCCAATCCCTTCAGCAGCCCACCTTATCTCTTTCCAATACTTACCGACCAGTCCCAACATACATTTAAAACATCCGACCCAATTCCTCAACGGCCCAAACGACTTAACTTAAAACATTAACCCGCCCGTTCCCGTTTGACCGGTCCAGCCCAACCCCTATTTCCCCCTTTCCTCTCCTCCCCGTCATCCCCAAAATTCCCCAGAGCAACCAGCAACATTCCACAGATGTGCAAACCACATGAAAACGCGACAATACCCAGGAATATTCCCCCCCCCCGCCCGTTGCCTTCGCGCGTTCACCTCTCCCTCGTCCTTCGCTCTCTCCCTCTCTCCCATGCGAGCTGCGCAACGGCTCTTTGGAGTCGTTTTCTGCTGCAAATCGTACGGTCGCGCAGACCTGGCAGCAGGGGAGGCTGAAGATTTTGTCCGTGGTGCCGGGATTGCGCCACGAAGCTCGCTAGTACCACGAACTCATCTTGACCCTCCATCTCAACTCGATTCCGTTGGGAATCCAGCATCAAAAAGGGATATTCCTTCGGCGTAGCATAAGGTTTAGATTTTTGAATTAGAAATGGGCCGAAGTTTGGATTCCCTGGTCAGACCCTTCTCCCTTCGAAACCCTAATTTCTTCCTCTCGATATAAACCACCACCCCTCTTCGGAAAAGGGGTTGGATTTTTTTTGGGTTGAAAATTTGGGGAGAGAATTTCATCACTAAGGGTTGGGAAAATTCTGGAAAAAAAAAATTTCAGCTATTCTGTTTGTTGCAAATTTTCGGAAATACTTTGGTTTCTCTACTTTTCGTTTAAGAAGAACGGAGGAAGTCGGATAAATTTTTAGAGAGAAAAACTCTGTTTCATTAACGAGTGTTCGATAGTGGTGTTCCGTCGAAACGTCGTAGCAATCTTGGTGCGTCTCTTTCGTCTGAGGGTGGAACTCCGTTCGCGATCGTGTGGTGGAACAGATCGCACCAGCTCATCGTCGTCCCCCGTTCGTTGCTTCTGAAGAGGTAATCCCCCTGCTCCATATTATTTCCTCGTCTGTTCGTTCTGTCTCGAAAGTAAATTTCAATTTTTTGGTGTCCTTATATATTCAAGTTGTTGTTTGTCGTTGCTTTAAATAAGGAGTTGTTGCACCTGGTGCTATGGTTTGAATCGTCGTATGTAACGCTGCTAATCAATCTGTTGGTATCCCTGTTTTTGTTTTTTCTGGATTAAAGTGTGTTGAGGTATTAGAGTGTCGAGTGCACATGTTTGGTCTCGTGTGTTTTGGCAATCGTCTGATTTTCATCGCCTAGCTGCTAAATTCTCAAATAGATCATTCCCTCCACTTGCTTTCCGTTTTCAAACAGTGGATACAACGTAAGGAATGCTTACGGATGTCTCTATTTCAACTTTGTTTTTGCCTAAATTTGATTTTAGGTTCTTCTTCGGTTGGGTATTTTCGTTTCAGCATTGTTAGATTGTTATAGGCGTTGTGACATGTCGTTTTGATCGATACAATGGTGGTTCTAGGTGTTTTTTTTTACAGTGAGTATAGTTCATGTGACCTGGGAATCTGCTTTAGTTTACATGGGTCGTTACATGTTTTAGCTATAGTTGCGTTAATGAAATTTACTAGTTTCCTATTCCAGTTTGTTGCTACTTACTTGTCCTTGTAACGAGTTTTGCTTGTTCTATCATGTTCGTGTCTTTATTATCTCACTGTCTCATGCCTTTGCGAAGATCCATTCGCGGTAAATGCATTTATACTTATTTAAGAAGTTTTAAGTATCATATTTATGGCATGAGCCTCTTAGTAAAGCCCATCTCAAATGCTACATTCCTGTGCGAAAATATATGGATAGAACCGAATTTTTACGTGCTTTGTTTCGTCTTGTTCCGCTTTATTTAATCCGCAAATCAGTAGAATTTGGCCTGCGAACTGGGGATTTTACTTGGCATAATGACATGCTCTTGTTTTTCCCGCTGGGCTTCCAATATGATTAAGTGTGGCATGTCCACCTTGTATTTAATAATGTCAGTGATGTGTACCCTCATGTGCTTGGATAGATTTATCCATATGTGTATATGCATTGTTTGTTTTCTGTTCTTAACTCATTTGTGGTGAGATTCTTTTCTTAGTATCATGCGGATTTTTTTTTAGTCATTTATTTCCCCCTCTTATTCATATCTCTAAGTGGTTCATCCTTATCCCGGTTTTGCTCGAAATGCTTGCTATTAGTCTTTCTTTCCAGATGCTAATCCATTGTCATTTTATTTGCATGTGAAGTTATGGGCGAGTCCCATGGACTTCATTTCCATCTTTTGCACACCCTCGTTGAGCCGTAAAGGCTAAAACTTTTATCGAGTCAAGACAACGGGCAAAAGTCAAATGCCACGAAGATTTAAGAGTCTGAGAAGGGAATAGAGATTTTCTTTATTTTTTACTTTGTATTTTGTAATGGGCATAAGCCCTTGTTGTTTTACTTTCTTGTATTTTTATTTTGTATGTTTAGATTAGGACAGGTGAAAAATAGGTCGAAAATCAAAAAACAGGTGGGTCCAAGATTCGGTCAAGGCGAAAAGAACCCGAATCTGGACCCAAAATCTCTCTCTCTCTCTTTCTCCCTCTCTCTTTATTATTTGCCTATGTTATTTATTCGAATGCCGTTAGTTGAGGGTTAGAATAATAAAAACCCCGTCAAAACACCTTTCTACTTTTATCAAACTTAAAACTAAAAATTGAAACTTTAAAATGATAGATGTTTAAATGTTAAAGTTTCTTAGAGTTAAAGTTTAAAAAAGTTTAACTTTAAACAAAATTTTAAAACAATAATACTTTGCAAGTTCGTTTAGATTTGAGAAATCTAACTTTAAAACAAATTCGCAAATCTTTAAAACAAACATAGTCAAATTGTTAATCGCCGGAAAACCGTAGTTAGCGGAGCGTCTTAGGTGTTTTTTCGAAACATTCCTAAGACGCTAATAGGAATCCCGGACCCTTACAAAATGTTTCAAAACATTTTTTTCTGTTTAAGTTGTTTAGAAACAAGTTTTCTTAATTTTCCTTAAAAAATTAAGTGGCGACTCCTAAAGTCGAAAATACCTCTAAAAATAAAACAAATCTTTTCAAATTATTTTTTTTATAAAACAGTCACCCTATTCATTTTCGTCAACTCTAGGTGTCATCAGAAACCTACTTCATATTAATTAGTACATATTAACTTAAGTCTTTCATATCATGGAATGCAACTACGGCAACTGCCCAAGATAGGCACACTTCATAAGAGGACATTGCATAGGTAGCTTTAAGTCATACTTAAGCCATGTATGAATGGCATCCCATTCTATTCATTTTCATCAACTATAGGTGTCATTATAGACCTACATCATATTAACAAAGAGTTGTCAACTTAAGTAATTCATATCATGGAAGGCAACTATAGCCCATACCCAATCTAGGCACACTGCATAAGAGGACATTTCATAAGCACCTTCAAGTCATACTTGTTCTATGTATGAATGACATCCCATTCTACCATTCCCAATAAGTACTCATTTAGGCTAGATTCCTTAATGCTAACTATCTTTCATACTAGTTTATCAAAGAATAGCATACCATCATGCTAGACCTAACTACAATGGAAAACATCATATTATGCAATCCAAGCTATCATAGGAAGGTTACAAGATTACAACCTATCAACCATGAAATCACTCATAAAGATGCAAGCTATATATAAGGGAGTACTGATACTAAACCCTATGTTATTCTTAGGATAGTTTAATGTCTAAATCCTAAGCTACAACGAAATGGTATTGGACTAACCAAGTCAAGCTATCATCAAGACATTCTAGACATAATATTTCACACTATTCCTCAGAGAGTATCGATCCTCCATCCTAGGCTAACTTGCCTATACTAATGCAAGCTACCATGAAAAACATTCTACCTATGCAAGATAAAGATAACCATGGGAGATCTTAATTCCTCCATCCGAAGCTATCATGATATCTACCATCCGAAGCGACCATGAGATCTACCATATCAAGCAACCATAAGATCTACCATTTATACCTTCCGTGAGATCCTGTAACGACCTCTTTAGTCGTTTTGAGCAGCAGATTTTATTTCTGGAAAAACTGGCTGAGACGACGGACACCACGACGGACCATCGTGGGCACGACGGACCGTCGAGGGTGTCTCGTTCCAAAACACTTAGGAATTCTGAAATTTGAGTGCAGAAATCGACTCTCTGAACTCTGTGACGGACCTGCAGGACGGACCGTCACAGGCAGGACCAACCGTCGTGAGTCCCTGTTTCAAAACACTTCAACTCTTGAGAATTTGGTACAGGAAACGAGTCTCTGAACGTCGTGACGGAAGTGCAGGACGGACCGTCGTAGGTACGACGGGCCGTCACAGACTCCTTAAGGAAATCGAGTCTCTGACGAACCTGCATGACGGACCGTCGCAGGCACGACGGGCCGTCACAGGTTGCGTAAATCCCAGGAGGGGTCGGATTTCTGTTAAGTTTTAAGGGACGTTTTGGACTATTCCTTCTTTAATTATAAAGTTAGAGAGTTAATATTAATAAGTCTAATTACTTGAGGGTTAAAAGAGGTAACTTTGAGTTAATTAGTGGGGTATTATTGTCATCTTTTATACTTAATTATATGTTAATTAGGGTAAAAGAAAGAGGGTTTGAATAAAGAAAATAGAAAGAACAAGAGAAAGAGAGATGAATCGATCGAACAAGGAAGAGAGAAAACAAAGCTTGGGGAATTGCTTGCTTGATCACTAATCTTCGGTGGAGGTAGGTTAAGGTTTTTATTATATTCGTAGTGAACTCTTAATAGTGAATGATATGTATTGATAGTATTGTAAACCCTGCTATGTGCTTAAATTGTATGCTTGCATGAATATGATTATATAAAATTGTGATTATATGAGCATGATGAAGTTATTGAATCCAAAATCTTGAGAAACCCTAATCTCTTGTTTAATGATGATGCCTTGGTAATAAAGAAGGCTTGATAAACTAAATTAATGATAATGATGATGCCTTGGTATAAGAAAAGGCTAGGTGAATTGATAGAATGAGATTAGGGGATCGGAGTGTCACGTTCTGACGCATAGAATTAAGGGATCGGGTGTCACGAACCGACACGTAGATTTAGGGGATCGGGTGTCACGAACCGACACGTAGATTTAGGGGATCGGGTGTCACGAACCGACACGTAGATTTAGGGGATCGGAGTGTCACGTACCGACACATAGTATTAGGGGATCGGGTGTCACGAACCGACACATAGAATTAGGGGATCAGAGTGTCACGTACCGACACATAGTAGTAGGGGATCGGAGTGTCACGTACCGACACAAGAGGAAGAAAGATAATGAATCTTGAAAGATGATAAATATACTCAAGTTAATGAACCTAATTCCCAAATGAGTATGGTATTGAGGCTTGAGTCCTCATGTGTGAACTTGACGGTAATTGTTAATGATATAGTACTTGTTGTTGCTACATGTTAAGCATCATAGTTGATTTTATAATATTACTTGATATATATTGTCTTCTATTTTGAGTTGACCGATGATATCTACTCTGTACTTGTGGTTGTACTGACCCCCAACTTTTATGTTTTCTTCTTGTTATTTGTGGAGTGCAGCAAACGCGCCGTCGTCTTCAATTCAACAGTGATTCTAGCCAGTCTTCGCCACACCGGATCTTCAGGGCGAGCTAATGCTTCTAGCTTGGACTGGATCTTCTTCTTCGAGTCTTGATGCCTTGAACTTCCGGCATGGACTAGCTTTGTACTTGTTTTTGTTTTCTTAGATACTCTTAGTTTAGTAATTTGAGGATAGATGTTCTTGTGGTGATGACTTCCAGATTTTGGGGATAATAATAATAGTTGTTGAATTGATTTTATTAATGAGTTTATGTCTTCCGCATTATTTTATGTTGATATACATTGAAATGTTAAGGGTTAGATATGTTGGTTCACTCACATAGGAGGGTAAATGTGGGTGCCAGTGGCGGTTCGGTTTTGGGTCGAGGAAGAGCAGTGGCAAGAGGCCGTGGAAGAAGTCGTGGGAGGACGTCCTCTAGAGGAAGAGGACAAGAACCTAGCCCATCTGATACTAGGGCGGTGACTCCTCCACCAACTGAGGAGGTGATAAGAGAGGGTGAGGAAGGGGAGAATGAACAAGTGCAAGATGAGGAATTGCCACCCCAACCTACCCCAGAGATGATCAATCAGGTTCTTGCTTATCTTAGCGGGTTATCTGATCAGGGTCAGGCACCTCCAGTGGTTTCTGCACCAACACCTCCGGTTTCAGAGATACGACATGCGGCTACTATGGCTCCTCGTATGGATGCCTCATTGGACATAGGCACGTTTCCACGTCTGACTACTGGGCCTATAATGACAAAGTATCAGCATGAACTTTTCAGTAAGTTCTTGAAATTGAAACCTCCAGTCTTCAAGGGTGCTGAATCTGAGGATGCTTACAATTTTCTGGTAGACTGTCATGAGCTACTACACAAGATGGGTATAGTAGAACGGTTCGGTGTTGAGTTCGTGAGTTATCAGTTTCAAGGGAACGCCAAAATGTGGTGGCGATCACATGTTGAGTGTCAACCGACAGAGGCCACACCTATGACTTGGGCATCCTTCTCTAGCTTGTTTATGGAGAAGTATATCCCAAGGACTTTGAGGGATAGGAAAAGAGACGAGTTCTTGAGTCTAGAGCAAGGTAGGATGACGGTTAATGCATATGAGGCTAAGTTTCGTGCATTATCCAGGTATGCCACCAAACTTTGTTTCAGTCCACAAGAGCGGATTCGCCCGTTTGTGAAGGGGTTGAGGTCCGAATTGTGGATTTCGGCCTTACAGGTAGCGGCTACGGCAAAATCCTTCCAAGAAGTGGTAGACTTCATGATAGAGGTGGAAGGAGTGAAGCAAGATGACTTCACCACGACATCGACATCAAAAATATTTCGAAATGGAGGTGAGTTTAATGGTTCTTACACTAGAGGACAGGGTTCCGGAGGTTACTCAGTCGACCCGTTCAGTCTTCACTACAGACTGTAGTTGGGGGTCCACCTCAGACCGGTCAACACTTCTCTGAGGACCTATGCTTGACTCTAGAGAGTGTTATGGATGTGGGGAGACTGGGCATATTAGGAGGAATTGTCCAAACAGAGTTATAGACCCCCGATAGCTAGAGGTAGAGGTAGTCATGGTAGAGGCCGTTATTCTGGAGGACGTGGTGGTCGAGGTAATGGTGGTCACCAAAATGGCAGAGGTGATGGGCAAACGGAGCCACTAAAACACAACATGGTAGGGGCAAGGACAGACAAACGATAGGGCCCATTGTTACTTTTCTGGCCCGGCGGTCTGAAGCGGAGGCATCGGATGCTGTCATCACAGGTAATCTTTTGGTTTGTGATTGCATGGCTTCTGTATTGTTTGATCCTGGATCCACATTTTCTTATGTATCTTCCTCATTTGCTAATGGTCTAAATTTACATTGTGAAGCTAGACATGCCTATTCGTGTTTCTACTCCGGTGGGTGAGTCTGTGATAGTCGAAAAAGGTATAGGTCTTGTTGGTGACTTTTGTGGGGAGTAACACTTATGTAGATTTTGGTTATCTTAGAAATGGTTGACTTTGATGTAATTATGGGTATGACTTGGCTTTCTCCGAATTTTGCAATCTTGGATTGTAATGCTAAAACTGTGACGTTAGCCAAGCCTGGGACAGATCCGTTAGTGTGGGAGGGCGACTACACTTCCAATATCGTTCGTATTGTCTCCTTTCTTCATGCTAAGAAGATGGTTAGTAAGGGTGCTTAGCTTTCTTGGCACATCTCAGGGATGACACTACCCAAGTACCTTCGATCGAGTCGGTTTCGGTAGTCCGTGAGTTTTTGGATGTGTTCCCTGCAGATCTTCCTGGTATGCCACCGGATAGGGATATTGACTTCTGTATTGATCTTGAACCGGGTACTCCCCCTTTTCTATACCCCCTTATAGAATGGCTCCCGCGGAGTTGTGAGAGTTAAAGGCACAACTTCAAGAGTTGTTGAGCAAAGGGCTTCATTAGCCCAAGTGCATCTCCTTGGGGTGCTCCTGTATTATTTGTGAAGAAGAAGGATGGGAGCTTTCGGATGTGCATAGACTACCGGCAGTTGAACAGGTAACTATCAAGAACAAGTATCCCATTCTCGCGCATTGATGACTGTTCGATCAGTTTAAAGGTGCGTGGTTTTCTCTAAAATAGACTTGAGATCTGGTTATCATCAATTGAAAATACGGGCAATGGATGTGCCAAAGACTGCTTTTCAAACTAGGTATGGGCACTACGAATTATGGTAATGTCGTTTGGTCTACTAATGCCCCTGCTGCTTTCATGAGCTTGATGAATGGGATTTTTAGCCAATCTGGATCTCTTTGTGATCGTATTTATTGATGATATACTGATATAATAGAAGAGTAAGAAGGAACATGAGGAGCATTTGAAAATGGTGTTAGAGTTATTGAGGAAGAGAAGCTTTATGCCAAATCCTCCAAGTGTGAGTTTTGGCTAGATTCAGTGTCCTTCTTGGGACAGTGGTTCTAAGGATGGAGTGATGGTGGATCCATCTAAGATCGAGACAGTGAAGAATTGGGTAAGACCTACTTAAGTGGTCAGAAATAAGGAGTTTTGTTGTTTAGCTAGCTACTACCGCCGATTTGTCAAGGGATTCTCTTCTATTGCTTCACAATTAACGAACTTGACTAAGCAGAATGTTCCATTTGATGGTCGGATGAATGTGAGGAAAGCTTTCAGAAGCTCAAGACCCTTGTTGACTCTGCACCAATTCTTACCTTGCCAGTAGAGGGTAAAACTTCATTGTTTATTGTGATGCATCCTATTCGGGTTTGGGTGCAGTGCCGAATGCAAGAGAAGAATGTTATTGCTTATGCTTCGAGGCAATTAAAGGTGCATGAACGTAACTATCCGACCCATGATTGGAGTTGGCCGCGGTAGTATTTGCACTAAGAAATGGAGACACTATTTGTATGGGTGTTAAGTGTGAGGTCTATACGGATCATCGTAGCCTACAGTACGTCTTTACTCAAAAAAATTGAACTTGAGACAGAGGAGATGATTGAACTATGAAGGACTACGACATCACTATCTTGTATCATCCGAGAAAAAGCGAATGTTGTGGCAA
>JAKWIY010002047.1:0-11754 GCA_027704805.1 Solanum corneliomulleri | reverse complement strand
ATGGATTTCATCATAGGGTTACCTCGTACTCGCAGACATCATGACTCAATTTGGGTGATAATTGATAGGATGACTAAGTCTTCTCGCTTTTTGGCGGTCAAGACTACATATTCGGCAAAGGACTATGCCAAGCTTTCTTACTGAAATTGTGAGGTTGCATGGGGTCCTTTGTCTATCATCGCAGATAGAGGTCCTCAGTTTACCTCTCATGTTTGGAAGTCATTTCAAAAAGGTCGTGTACTCAAGTTAACCTTAGTACAGCATTTCATCCACAGACGGATGGGCAGACACAGCGTACCATTCAGACCTTAGAGGATATGTTGAGAGCTTGTGTGATCGATTTCAAAGGTATTTGGGATGATCATCTTCCTCTTTTTGAGTTTTCCTACAATAATAGCTACTATTTCAGCATTCAGATTGCCCCTTATGAGGCTTTATATAGGCGTAGTTGTAGATCTCATGTTGGTTGGTTTGAAGTAGGTGAAGCAGCTTTGATAGGGCTAGATTCAGTGCTTTAT
The DNA here is from genome assembly GCA_027704805.1 of Solanum corneliomulleri. Classification (NCBI taxonomy): domain Eukaryota; kingdom Viridiplantae; phylum Streptophyta; class Magnoliopsida; order Solanales; family Solanaceae; genus Solanum; species Solanum corneliomulleri. The sequence continues at coordinate 11,236 of JAKWIY010002047.1, read as the reverse complement.
GCTATGGAGAAATTGCAACTCATTAAGATAGACTTAAGACAGCTCAAAGTCGTCAGAAATCTTATGCAGATGTAAGGAGAAGGGAACTAGAGTTCCAAGTTGATGATTGGGTTTTTTTGAAAGTCTCACCTATGAAAGGGGTGATGAGATTTGAAAGGAAATGGAAACTCAGTCCGAGATATGTAGGACCTTACAAGATCTTGAAAAGGATTGGCAAGGTGGCATATGAGTTAGAGTTGCCAGGAAAATTAGCAGCAGCGCATCCGGTCTTCCACATCTCACTCTTGAAGAAGTGTGTGGGTGACCCAGCCACAATAGTGACATTAGAGAGTGTGGCGGTGAAACATAGTCTTTCTTATGAGGATGTACCAGTTGAGATTTTTTACCGTTAGGTTAGAATGTTGAGAAACAAAGAAGTCGCTTCAGTCATGGTTTTGTGGAGGAGTCAGTCCGTAGAGGGAGTTACTTGGGAAACAGAAGCAGCCATGAAAGCCAAGTATACTTACCTTTTTCCTTCCGATTCCACTCCATCTTGAGGTGATAGTTCCTCTTCAGTTTTACAGTCATTCACGCGTAATTCAGTTTTAGAATCATGTTTCCTCAATTTGTACTTTCATTTTTAACGTAATTGCATGTACTCCGAACTCAGTTCTCAGTGTTTAGAATAGGGTTTGCATCTCTCTCTCTCTCTCTCTCTCTCTCTCTCTCTCTCTCTCTATTTCATCTAGTTTAGTCTTTATTCGAGGATGAATGTTCCCAAGAAGGAGATAATGTAATACCCCGTAGCCAAAACAAACAAAAAAATTAGTTTTCAGAAAAATTTGTAGGTGCTACCAACGATGGCATCAACGGACCGTAGGCTTAACCACGGTCCGTCCTGCACAACAGTCGATGGGATCAGAAACTCCAAAAAATTTCAGCCTAGAAAAATTTGTTAAGTCTTGGACGACAAACGAACTTACGGTCAGTAGGTCAAACAACGGTCCATAGTCCATGACCGTCGATCATGACTTCCTTCAACCACTTTCTCATAAGAGCTATGGATTACCAGCATGGTTTGTAGGTGGACCTACGGTCCGTAGGTGGAAAGTTTGCAACCAGTTAAGGGGAAATGCAATTGGATCAACTTAAAATGATCATAACTCTTAGCACAAAATTAATTAGGTCTCCCATGACCTACCCACAGATAGATAATAAAATTATCTTTCCATATCCACCAACCTTGCTAAAATCAAACATCCGAGTAAAACGTTATACCAATTTTATGAAAGGCCTGTCGAATAGGACCTCACGACGGACCCAACGACGGGGCGTCGAGCGCACGATGGACTGTCAGTCCTGGCCATCGTGAGGCCCGACAGAAACCTTCCCAGGGGTCTTTTTGACCTTTCCCACTCTGTTTAAACCCTAATTACGTTATTTTGACGCTAAATCATCAGATTTTAGTCAGTTTAAGACTAGAAACATAATTAAAACATATCCAAGTCAAATCATTAAATCAAAACTTAGAAAACTAGAAGCAAGAGAGGACAAAAAATCTCAAGAACCCTAGTTCAAGAACGCCACAAGCTCCAGCAGTTCCAACCCCAAAACTAAACTATTTTTTGGTGGATTTCATCACCAGGTATGTGGGATTTCACTAGTGGGTTCCTCTCGCCCATTGGGTCCTTAGTTTCAGTCAGTTCTTGATTCACTTATCATGATTAAACCTAGGGTTTCTAGAACTTTGATATAACTTGTTGAATTTATTAAATATATGTTTCAAATCAGATTATCATGTTATTACTCAAATTATCGCATGAATTTCAGAACCCTAGATTTGCATTTCTTTAGTTTTTGAATTACACATGCTAGGTCATATATTTCAGACACTTCAGATATACATGCCTCAGTTATAAATGCATAATTACCAGATTAATTGTTGCATTCTCAGTTTGCGTGTTCAGTTTCGAGCTATATAGTATTTACAGAAATTCATATCTAATCAGTTAATTTACAGAATTCATTGGCAGTAGCATAATACCGAGTTGGACTAGGGTTTAGTGTACCCAATAGTCCCAGAATTACTAGCCAAGTAGGTTGTAAGTCCCCTCTCTAGGCAATCAGTTTAGTGATCACGCCAGCATGCCTTTATACCTTTGGCAGGGTATATTGGGTCCTCTCGATGGGGGGGTATACATCGGACTCCACATTTAGCTCATGTGGTTTTTTTATCGGTCATTAGTAGCTAACACACTTCAGTTAGACTCTATGCTTTGACCATTTATCAGTATATTCAATATTCAGTTTCAGCATGTTATAAATTGGTCATTGCATCCAGTTAACTCAAAAATCAACACATCACGTTCAGATTATTATACTTGTGTTTTGTGCTTGTTTAGTTATGTTTTATTTCAGCTTTACTCTATCCTACATGCTCAGTACCTTTCAAGTACTGACGCATATGTGCGCTGCATCTTCTCGTGATGTAGGTTTAGGTTCTCAGCATCTAGATCACGCATAGATCGATTTCCCAATATCTAGTTCAGCAGATTCAGTGGTGAGTCCTCATTCTCCGAGGACAATAGTCATGAGTTTCATTTCAGTCTTTAGCGATTTAGTTTCGGTTTTTGCTAGATTTAGCTGAGGCTTGTCCCAATATTTCTAGTCTAGTTTAGAGGCTATTTTCAGACACAGTTAGATTCAGCTTAGTATTGAGTTAATATTTGTTTTGATTAAACTCATTGTTTTCAAATATCTCAGTTATAGAATATGGGTATTCCCCATCTTTTCATTTTAAGTGTGATTTAGCTTCCGCAACAGTTTATTATCTTTAGTATGCTCATGATCATGCCAGCAGGATTAGCTTTGGATCACTTGTGGTCCTAGGTTCCGTGTCCGTGTTTCGGGGTTAGCTCGAGGCGTGACAGCTCGTGTGTTATAATTTTGAAAGAGAAGTAGTGTTTGTGAGGAAGTGTGCTTAGGTAGGTTTCACCTTGGGGGAAGAGAATGGGGTTAGTGGTAAGGAACTTTTGATGGTGTAGTATTTGACCGTGATTGAGCAGAATGATGAGGAAGTAACAGTGAGTAAGGAGCAGTTAGTTGAACAGCCGGAGGGTGGAGCAGGGGGTTCATTAAGGTGTTAGCATGTTTTAGGCTATGATCATGAACCGGGAGAGTAAGTTGGTTGAGAAGGCAGTTAGTAATTAGAGAGTTTGTGTTCTAAGAAAGGGTATTTGTGGTGAAGCGAATGGTATAATGCATGATCTTGCTAGTTGATTTCTTATGTTATGTGGTGGACGTCGGGTTGAACGATGATGTCTTCAAGTACGTCTGTTTGTACTAATACTACTCTCGGTATGCGTATTTTGACCTAATATGGATGTTGGATTGGTAAGGTTTCATCAGGTGAAGACGAAGGGAAATTCTCCAACAGCTTCTATTCTTCCTTCAGCATGGTGGGAGCTGTGTCTTTTATTTATATTTTCCAGTCGTACTCTTAGTAGCTCTTGTACCTGTTTAGAATAGATCCATGGGAGTTCTTAAATTACTTTACAAGTTTTAACTCATGTGTGTACAAAAGAGTTATCTATAAGAGCCATGTTTTTGGCAATTATCTTTATTTTCTTACATTTTTCGCATGTTTAAACTTTTGGGATATGAGGGTTCTCCTAATTAGGTGTTAGAGTGAAAGCTCGCATGGTCCAGTCGATTGGGTCGTGACACCCCACTCCTTCCCTCTCAACCCCCCCCCACCAGCCCCCCCCCCACCAAATAATAATAAATATAAAGTTTGTTTTATAAAAAATACTTTGAATTTCAAAATTTATTTTTCTCCCCACCCCCACCCTGGCTAGCCCCCACTACCAGCCCTCCCCCCCTCCCCAAAGAAAAAATGATAACTAAAGTTTTTTTTAAAATAGTATTTCCAATTTTTGTCTTTTTACCCCCTACCCCACACACCCACCCACCCCCCTCCCCTCCGAAAAAATATATCAAAGTTTATTGTAAAAAATATTTTCAATTTCAAATTTTTATTTTTTTACCCAACCCATACCTGCGAACCCCCCCCCCCCCCAAATTAAAAAAATAAGTTTATTTTTAAAGAATATTTTCAATTTCATCTCATATATTATTTTCTACTCTCTAGTAATAAAAAGGGATATTTATGAGAAATAATATTCAATCATAAATCAAATACTAAAAAAAAATTCAAAAAAATATTTCTTACTCACCAACCAAACATGAGAAAACAAATAAAAAAATCTACTTGTTTTCGAGGAAAACATTTTACAAGAAAAAACATTTTCTTTCATACGAAACACACCCTTAATTCATCTCATATCAATATGTTGATAAAATAATCTTAAATATTTGATAAATTTCATGTAATTTTATTCTTAAAAAGTGAAACATGACAATTATTTATATTGTAAAAATAAATCACTACCACCCAACATTCATGAAAATGTTATGCTTACAGTTCCTGTGAGATAATATCCATAACTAAGGATATTAAAATGGACAAAATTTAAATTAAACATACAAAGTTTTTATAAAGAAATAATTAAAAAAATAAATAAATTATAAGTTCAAAGTGAAAGTAAGTTATAATCAATAATTGATAGTATATTTTATTAGGTAATTGTGGTATGTTTATTTGTAATAATATATTTGACAAACATAATTATATATAATATATATATAATATATATAAAGAAAAGTGTTCTCTCTTCCATCTTACTTCTCTTGTCTTCTACCTTTTTATATTATACCCTGAGCTGATATGTTATAACATGTTATCAGCATGAATATGGTCTAAAAGTTGTAGCACTTCGCAATAGTGTTGTAGTTGAAACACTTGTAACCAGGAATAGTAACTATTATTTTTTCTTGTTACACATGCATATTTGCAAAAGTTCCTCTCATACTAATAATTTATTTAGTATATATGAAAAGGTAGAACATATTTGTTGTTTTACTTTAACAATTTATTCATTGATTTATGATTATACTAACAGTTCTTTGTTTCAGAAAAGAATTGAAGGATAAAGAAGTAAATTTCATGTTGATTTTCGTAGTGTTAATTAGGAGGAACTTATTAATATTTATAAGTACTAGAGGTGAGAACTAAGGCTGGCAAACGGACCGGTTTTTGGCCGGTCCGGTCCGGTTCCCGTACCGGTTCTAAAAATTTACCGCCTAGATATTTAGTTAATACTAATGATTATACTTGTGTTAATGAAACTTTTTTTACGTCACCAAGACCTATTGAATTTAATTCTGAAAATGAAGTAGATCATGATCTTTAAATAGACATTATATTAATTTTGAAGAAGAATTAGAAGAAGTAGTAGAAATAAATGAGGAAGATGAAGAGACCCCTACCCCGACTAGTCCGGTTACCAAAGTCCCCTCTTTACCTACTTTTTCAAATTTCGTTGTCGTACGTGTTAAAAGATCGTTAGTATGGAAATTTTTGATACAAAATGAGGAGAAAACTATTGTTACGTACACTAAATGTAAATTGGTAATGAAACATGTAACTACGGGTACGGTACACAAGGGGGAACGGGACGACTAAGAACACATTTACGAAAGTGTAATAAAGAATTTGCTCGCCTAGATGATATAGAAAGAGCTAATAGAAATGGAACACCCATACCCGAAAGTTCTATGGCTGTTGGAGGTTCTAACATGGTTCAAGGTGTATTAAATATGTCTAACCCGGCTAGTCGAAGCACACACCGCACGTATAGTAAAGAAAAAGATCGTAGAGAATTAGCTAAAATGGTTGTTGTTTGTGGTTTACCTTTTTCATTTACTTCTCATCCTGGTTTTGTTCATTATAATCGAGAATTATATAACCCAGATTATGAAGGTATTCCAAGAAATACAATTAAAAGTGATCTTTTTAAATATCAAAAAGAATATTCTCATTTTCTTTGTTTTTTATTTGCTTATTATGATGGTAGATTATCTGTTACTTCTGATATGGGACGTAGTCCTAATGGTAACGATTATTTTACACTTACTGTCCATTGGATTGACCATGAATGGAATATGCAAAAATGAATATTAGCGTATAAATATGTTGAAGAAACTAAAACTGGTTCTTATATAGCATCAAAAGTAGGCTCTATTTTACAATATTATGGAATATGTGATAAAATAATGAGTGTCACTTTAGATAATGCTTCTAATAATTTAAGAGTCGTTGATTATTTAAAAATTAGACTTTGTCCAATTGATAATGGTTGTTTTCATATTAAGTGTGCCGCACATGTTTATAATTTAATTGTAAAAGATGGTATTTCTCAATTGGAGTTTCTTGTGAAAAAATTAGACTTGCTTGTAATTGGATTCTTAAAGCTGAAGTAAAAGCTAGAATTACTGAACTTAAAAATCGTTGCAATGAATGTGGACTTGCATATAGAAAAATTCCAAAAGAAATATGCACTAGATGGAATTCTTTATTTGAAATGCTTCAAGTTGATTATGTTTATCAAGAACCGCTACAATTAGCTTTTAATGCTAATAATGCGGATCCGAGTTTCAGAATTGGCTTTCAAGATTGGCAAAATACAAAAGAACTGATTGATTTTTTAAATGTTTTTTTATAAAGCAACAAATGCATGTTCTGGTCAATATTATCCTACTATTCTTCTATTTTAGTAAATATTTGTACTATTTCAATTGAATTTGCTAAATATAAAGTAAATGAACATTTTAAAGATTCAATTGCTTTTATGATTGAAAAATTCAAACAATATTTTTTCCCTATTCCTCAAATCTATTTGACTGCTACTACTTTCAACCCAAATTATAAATTAAGAGATGTTGAAAGAATGGTTAAAAAGATTTATAAAAATTTAGAAATTAAAGATGATGAAACTCCTAGTGTTGAACAATGTAAAAGTATCATTTATACAAAAGTTAGAGATTTATATAATGCATATAAAGTTATGGAAAAAAATATTCCAATAGTTGAACCTTCATCTTCTAAGCCTAAAAGTGATGATACGGATGATATGATGGATGAATATCTTGATCTTGAAAGTGATGAAACTAATAATGATTTTGATTTATATTTCAACCAGACACGAAAAAAGATTAGGCGTGAAGAAGGAGAACTTCAACCTCGAATATTAAATTGGTGGAAGAATCGTGAAAATCAATTTCAGACCCTTACTAGGATTGTTCAAGATGTGCTAGCGATTCAAGCATCATCGGTCTCTTCGGAGCAAGCCTTTAGTGCGGCGAGATTTACGATTGGAGATCATCGATATTCATTAGCAAAGGACAGTTCGGAAATATCAATGTTGTTTCGAGATTGGGTCAATGCCGAAAGAAGAAACACCGGACAACCACTATTAAGTAGCCATATAGAAGACCAAATAGATGAAATAATTTGTGAGAATAGTGATGATGGTATGGAAGCATTGGAAGAAGAAGGACAAATGCCAATTTCAAAAAATCTTTCTTTTCAAATGATACAAAATTTACAAAAAGAATTAAAAAAATGTAATTGTTAGTATAATAATTACTATTCAATTCCTCCTAAATTATTTACTCTTATTCTCTTTCTAATATTTGTATTGTATAATTTATTTATTTGAATAAATATACGGCTATTCACCTTGATTTTCTTTTATAATAGTCTCTTCTATTTAATTCATGTCATTTTAAATTTAATTTTTAATTATTTTAATAAAAGTTTATATTAAAACTTTAAATTCAATATAAACTTTAAAATTTAAATTTAATTTCAAACTTTAAATTCAATTTAAAGTTTAAAAAACTTTAAATTCAATTTCAAACTTAAGTTCAATATAAAACTTTAAATTCAATATAAACTTTAATGTATAAATTTAATTTCAAACTTATATGAACTTTAAAGTTTTCAATCGAAGTTTTAATATAAATATATAATATTATATAATAATTAAAATAATTAAAATTAATAAAAAATACCGGATGAACCGGTAAGACCCGGTTCCAAACCAGTCCAACCCGGTTCCAAACCGGTTACTAATGGACCGAGCGTAACAGGGTGATATTCCTGGTAAATCAGTACCGGTAAGAAAATCCGGTAAGAAAAATCTGGTACCGATCCGGTTACCGATAAAACCGGTCATGTCCGTGTGCCAGCCTTAGTGAGAACTAAATTTTCTTCTACAATTTTTGATATTTTTAAAGGCTCATGGCTGAGTTTTATTGGTATTTACTTATATGGCATTGATTGAAGTCCCATAGCACCAAAAGGGTAAGACATCAAGTTAAAGTTCGGATGCACCATAATGAAAAAATTTGACGGTAAGACGGTAGATTCATGTTCTATCACACCGAGAAGATAAGACATCAATTTGAGTTTTGATGCACCATGATTGGGTTCAAGTCCCATAAAATTTTGGTGTAACACGCCTTATAAGGGTAAGACATTGAGTTTGATTCAATGCACCTTAGTGATGATGTCACGACCCAAAACCGAGCCGCGACTGGAACCCACATTTACCCTCCTATGTGAGCGAACCAACCAATCTAACCCTTAACATTTCAATGTATATCAACAGAAAATAATGCGGAAGACTTAAACTCATTAATAAAAACAATTCAAAACTATTATTATTATCCCCAAAATCTGAAAGTCATCATCACAAGAACATCTATCTCAAATTACTAAACTAAGAATGTCTAAGAACAAAAATAACTAAAAAGCTAGTCCATGCCGGAAGTTCAAGGCATCAAGACTTGAAGAAGAAGATCCAGTCCAAGCTAGAAGCATTAGCTCACCCTGAATTTCCGATGTAGTAAAGACTGGCTTGAATTACTGTTGAGTCGAAGACGACGGAACGTTTGCTGCACTCCACAAATAACAAAGAAGAAAACATAAAAGTAGGGGGTCAGTACAACCACAAGTACTGAGTAGATATCATTGGCCAACTCAAAATAGAAAACAGTATATACCAAGTAATATCATAAAATCAACTATGATACTCAACATGTAGCAACAACAAGTACTATATCATTAACAATTACCGTCAAGTTCACACATGAGGACTCAAGCCTATATACCATACTCATTTGGGGATTATGTTCATTAGGTTGAGTATATTAGCATCTTTCAAGATTCATTATCTTTATTTCTCTTGTGTCGGTACGTGACACTCCACTCCCTCATACATCTGTAATCCTCTTGTGTCGGTACGTGACACTCCGATCCCCTACTACTATGTGTCGGAACGTGACACTCCGATCCCCTAAATCTACGTGTCGGTTCGTGACACCCGATCCCCTAAATCTACGTGTCGGTTCGTGACACCCGATCCCCTAAATCTACGTATCGGTTCGTGACACCCGATCCCCTAAATCTACATGTCGGTTCGTGACACCCGGTCCCCCTAATACTAAGTGTCGGTTCGTGACACCCGATCCCTTAATTCTATGTGTCGGAACGTGACACTCCGATCCCCTAATCTCCTTCTATCCATTCATCAAGCCTTCTTTCTTACCAAGGCATCATCAATCTCAATACTTTAGTTCATCACGCCTTCTTTTATACCAAGGCCTCATCATTAACAAGAGATTAGGTTTTTATCAAGATTTGGGATTCAATAGCTTCATCATGCTTAATATAATCACAATTATATAAATCACATTCATGCAAGCATACAAGTCGAGCACATAGCAGGGTTTACAATATTATCAATACATATCATTCGCTATCAAGAGTTTTGCTACAAATATCGTAAGAGAATAAACCATAACCTACCTCCACCGAAGACTAGTGATCAAGCAAGAAATTCCCAAGCTTTGTTCTTCTTCTTCCTCGTTCAACTCTCTCTTTCTTTCTCTTTCTATTTTCTTGTTCAAACCCTCTTTCTTTTACCCTACTTAGCATATAATTAAGAATGAAAGATGGCAATAATAACCCACTAATTAACTTAAGGTTACCTCTTTTAACCCCCAAGTAATTAGACTTATAATCCTTAACCCTCTAACTTTATAATTAAAGTAGAAATAGTCCAAAACGTCCCTTAAAACGTGTGAAGAAATCCGACCCAAACTGGGATTACGCAACCTGTGACGGGCCGTCGTGCCTGCGACGGTTCGTCCTGCAGGTCGTCGCAAGGTTCAGAGACTTGATTTCCATCAAAGAGTCTGTGACGGTCCGTCACACCTGTGACGGTCCGTCCTGCAAGTTCGTCACGAAGTTCAGAGAGTCGATTTTCAGTACCCAATTTCAAAATTTCTAAGTATATTGAAACGAGACCCTGCGACGGTCCGTCGTGCCCATGACGGTCCGTCGTGGGGTCCGTTGCCTCAGCCAATTTTCCAGAAATAAAATCTGCTGCTCAAAAACGACTAAACAGGTCATTACAATAGATACCAATTTACCCATCGTTCGTCCTCGAACGATCAAAAGAAGAGAAACAAGGGTGGAAAGGAGTACCTGATTCCGTAAACAGATGTGGGTATTTTTCTTGCATATCAGTCTCCTTCTCCCAAGTGGCTTCTTCAACTGGTCGATTCTTCCATTGAACTTTGATGGATGCAATCTCCCTCAACCTCAACTTACGGACTTCTCTAGCTAAAATAGCGATCGGTTCCTCCTCATAAGTCAAATTCTCATCAAGCAAGACTGAACCCCAACGGATGATGTAGTTTCCATCCCCATGGTATCTTTCAACATGGACACATGAAATACCGGATGTACTCCGGACAGCCTGGAGGCAAGGAATTCGTAAGCCACCTCCCCTACTCGCTTAAGTACTTCAAGGGACCAATATACCTTGGGCTTAGTTTACCTCTTTTACCAAACGCATCACCCCTTTCATGGGTGAAACCTTCAACAAGACTTGTTCACCCTCCATAAACTCCAAGTCTCTAACCCTTCGGTCCGCATATTCCTTTTATCTACTTTGAGACGCTAGAAGCTTTCCTTGAATGCACTTCACCTTATCTAACGAATCCCTCAAGAGGTCAGTACCCCACGGTCTAACCTCAAATGCATCGAACCAACCAATGGGAGATCTACACCTCCTACCATACAATGCTTCAAATGGAGCCATGTCAATACTGGAGTGATAGCTATTATTGTATGAAAACTCTGCCAAAGGTAAGAAACTAACCCAATGACCACCAAATTCTATCACACATGCACGAAGCATATCCTCCAACACTTGAATCGTTCGCTCAGACTGACCATCAGTCTGAGGGTGAAAGAAGTACCAAGGTCCAACCTAGTACCTAATTC
>JAKWIY010002046.1:0-11803 GCA_027704805.1 Solanum corneliomulleri | reverse complement strand
GTCGGAAAAGCCGTGATGGCCAACCGTATGCATGTGTTGACACAAAGGCGATGATCGCATGCCACGCCCGACGCCGTTCGACCGTGGGTGCTGCCCAAAGGCGATGATGGCATGCCACGCCCGACGACGTCCGAACGCGTGTGCTGCCCAAAGGCGAAGATGGCATGCCTCGCCGGACGTCGTTCCACATGACACACATCACCCTTCTTAAACGACTTTAATGAATATACAAAAATATTTTTCAACATTTTTTGTTAATTTTTATTTTTTCAAAAAAAACCGAGAAATTACTAATAAATTCATTAAAAATAGGGAAATTGTCGAAAAAATATGAAATCAACTCCGAAAAATCACAACTAAGAGCCTGTTTGGCTCAGCTTAAAAGCTGGTCAAACTGACTTAAAAGCTGATTTTTGACTTATTTAACTGTTTGGCAATACTCAAAACAGCTTATTTTAAGTTAAAAAAAAAACTTATTTTAAGCCAAAAGTTAAAAGCTGGGGTAGGGGTGCTTTTTTTTTTTAGCTTATAAGCTGTTTTAAGTGACCACATTTTTATGTTTTTTCCCTTAATATTTTATACAATCTCCAAATTATCCATATACCCTAACATCTCTTTCTTCTATTTTTCCCTTTTCACGTTTGGCATAACAACTTCAGCACTTTTATCCAAACGATAACTGCTTATTTTAAAAATAAGTTTCAGCACTTTCAAAAGTACTTTTTTAAAGCTGCTTTTATTAAGCCCATCCAAACGGGCCCTAAATATAGGTACCTTACAATATAAAATTTAATAAATTTTAAATTTTAGGAAGAGACGTAAAAATCAAAAAAGAGTTCAAATAAATCATAAAATAATGATTAAAAGTCTAAAAAATATGAAAACGATCGAAAACACTTCTAAACATGACAAATTAATGATAACATATATATTCGAACAAATAAAATATGTTTCACTATCGCACGAACCGTATAACTAATGAAAATGATGTGAAAGAGACACGTTAGGTGGATACCTTTGACAATAGATAATGGAAAGTATATGAATATGTTTGTTATGCGTGGAGGTTGCTTTACAAGACTTTGATTTATGTACGGCATGAACGTAAGAGTGTTTTTTTTCTAACTCGAACAATGTTGTGCTATCCACGACCGATTCGGGCATGCAACGTCCGACGCCGTTCGACAATGTGTTCTCTCCGAGGGCTATGATGGCATCCAACGCCCCACGCCGTTCGACCGTGGGTGCTGCCCAAAGGCGATGACGGCATGCCACGCCCGACGACGTCCGAACGCGCGTGCTGCCCAAAGGCGAAGATGGCATGCCACGCCGGACGTCGTTCGCCCGTGTGTGGTTTCGCATAGGCCATGACGGCATGCAACGCCCGACGACGTCCGAACGCCTGTGCTGTCCAAAAGGCGAAGATGGCATGCCACGCCCGACGCCGTTCGACATGGGGTGCTGCCCAAAGGCGATGACGGCATGCCACGACCGACGACGTCCGAACGCGTGTGCTGGCCAAAGGCGAAGATGGCATGCCACGCCGGACGTCGTTCGCCCGTGTGTGCTTCGCATAGGCCATGATGCCATGCAACGCCCGCTATCGCTCGACCGCCTGTGTTGACTGAAAGGCGATGATCGCATGCCACGCCCGACGCCGTTCGACCGTGGGTGCTGCCCAAAGGCGATGATGGCATGCCACTTCCGACGACGTCCGAACGCGTGTGCTGCCCAAAGGCGAAGATGGCATGCCTCGCCGGACGTCGTTCCACATGACACACATCACCCTTCTTAAACGACTTTAATGAATATACAAAAATATTTTTCAACATTTTTTGTTAATTTTAATTTTTTCCAAAAAAACCGAGAAATTACTAATAAATTCATTAAAAATAGGGAAATTGTCGAAAAAATATGAAATCAACTCCGAAAAATCACAAATAAATATAGGTACCTTACAATATAAAATTTAATAAATTTTAAATTTTAGGAAGACACGTAAAAATCAAAAAAAAGTTCAAATAAATCATAAAATAATGATTAAAATTCTAAAAAATACGAAAACGATCGAAAACACTTCTAAACATGGCAAATTAATGATAACATATATATTTGAACAAATAAAATATGTTTCACTATCGCACGAACCGTATAACTAATGAAAATGATGTGAAAGAGACACGTTACGTGGATACCTTTGACAATAGATAATGGAAAGTATATGAATATGTTTGTTATGCGTGGAGGTTGCTTTACAAGACTTTGATTTACGTACGGCATGAACGTACGAGTGTTTTTTTTCTAACTCGAACAATGTTGTGCTATCCACAACCGATTCGGGCATGCAACGTCCGACGCCGTTCGACAATGTGATCTCTCCAAAGGCTATGATGGCATCCAACGCCCCACGCCGTTTGACCGTGGGTGCTGCCCAAAGGCGATGACGGCATGCCACGCCCGACGACGTCCGAACGCGTGTGCTGCCCAAAGGCTAAGATGGCATGCCACGCCGGACGTCGTTCGCCCGTGTGTGGTTTCGCATAGGCCATGACGGCATGCAACGCCCGACGACGTCCGAACGCCTGTGCTGTCCAAAAGGCGAAGATGGCATGCCACGCCGGACGTCGTTCCACATGACACACATCACCCTTCTTAAACGACTTTAATGAATATACAAAATTATTTTTCAACATTTTTTGTTAATTTTAATTTTTTCAAAAAAAACCGCAAAATTAGTAATAAATTCATTAAAAATAGGGAAATTATCGAAAAAATATGAAATCAACTCAGAAAAATCACAACTAAATATAGGTACCTTACAAAATAAAATTTAATAAATTTTAAATTTTAAGAAGAGACGTAAAAATTAAAAAAGAGTCAAAATAAGTTATAAAATAATGATTAAAAGTCAAAAAAACATGAAAATGATCGAAAACACCACTAAACAAGACAAATTAATGATAAGATATATATTTGAACAAATAAAATATGTTCCACTATCGCACGAACCGTAAAACTAATGAAAATGATGTGAAAGATACACGTTAGGTGGAAACCTTTGACAATAGATAATGGAAACTATATGAATATGTTTGTTATGCGTGGAGGTTGCTTTAAAACACTTTGATTTATGTACGGCATGAACGTACGAGTGTTTTATTTCTAACTCGAACAATGTTGTGCTATCCACGACCGATTCGGGCATGCAACGTCCGACGCCGTTCGACAATGTGTTCTCTCCGAGGGCTATGATGGCATGCAACGCCCGACGCCGTTCGACCGTGGGTGCTGCCCAAAGGCGATGACGGCATGCCACGCCCGACAACGTCCGAACGCGTGTGCTGCCCAAAGGCGAAGATGGCATGCCACGCCGGACGTCGTTCGCCCGTGTGTGCTTCGCATAGGCAATGATGCCATGCAACGCCCGCTATCGCTCGACCGCCTGTGTTGTCTAAAAGGCGATGACGGCATGCCACGCCCGACGACGTCCGGACGCGTGTGCTGCCCAAAGGCGAAGATGGCATGCCACGCCGGACGTCGTTCGCCCATGTGTGCTTAGCATAGGCAATGATGCCATGCAACGCCCGCTATCGCTCCACCGCCTGTGTTGCACGCCGGACGTCGAACGCCCGTGTGTGCTTCGCATAGGCCATGATGCCATGCAACGCCCGCTATCGCTCGACCGCCTGTGTTGTCCAAAAGGCGATGATGGCATGCCACGCCCTACGCCGTTCGACCGTGGGTGCTGCCCAAAGGCGATGATGGCATGACACGCCCGACGACGTCCGAACGCGTGTGCTGCCCAAAGGCGAAGATGACATGCCACGCCGGACGTCGTTCCAAATGACACACACCACCCTTCTTAAACGACTTTAATGAATAAACAAAAGTATTTATCAACATTTTTTGTTAATTTTATTTTTTTCAATAAAATCCGCAAAATTAGTAATAAATTCATTAAAAATAGGGAAATTGTCGAAAAAATATGAAATCAACTCCGAAAAATCACAAATAAATATAGGTACCTTTCAATATAAAATTTAATAAATTTTAAATTTTAAGAAGAGACGTAAAAATTAAAAATGAGTTAAAAAAAATTATAAAATAATGATTAAAAGTCTAAAAAATATGAAAATGATCGAAAACACTTCTAAACATGACAAATTAATGATAAGATATATATTTGAACAAATAAAATATGTTTCACTATCGCACGAACCGTAAAACTAATGAAAATGACGTGAAAGATACACGTTAGGTGGAAACATTTGACAATAGATAATGGAAAGTATATGAATATGTTTGTTATGCGTGGAGGTTGCTTTAAAATACTTTGATTTATGTACGGCATGAACGTACGAGTGTTTTGTCTCTAACTCGAACAATGTTGTGCTATCCACGACCGATTCGGGCATGCAACGTCCGACGCCGTTCGACAATGTGTTCTCTCCGAGGGCTATGATGGCATGCAACGCCCGACGCCGTTCGACCGTGGGTGCTGCCCAAAGGCGATGACGGCATGCCACGCGTGACGACGTCCGAACGCGTGTGCTGCCCAAAGGCGAAGATGGCATGCCACGCCGGACGTCGTTCGCCCGTGTGTGGTTTCGCATAGGCCATGACGGCATGCAACGCCCGACGACGCTCGAACGCCTGTGTTGTCCAAAAGGCGATGGTGGCATGCCACGCCCGACGCCGTTCGACGGGGGTGCTGCCAAAAGCGAGATGACGACATGCCACGCCCGACGACGTCCGAACGCGTGTGCTGCCCAAAGGCGAACATGGCATGCCACGCCGGACGTCGTTCGCCCGTGTGTGCTTCGCATAGACGATGAGGCCATGCAACCCCCGCTGTCGCTCGAACGCCTGTGTTGTCCAAAAGGCGAAGATGGCATGCCACGCCCGACGCCGTTCGACCGTGGGTGCTTCGCATAGGCCATGATGCCATGCAACGCCCGCTATCGCTCGACCGCCTGTGTTGTCCAAAAGGCGATGATGGCATGCCACGCCCTACGCCGTTCGACCGTGGGTGCTGCCCAAAGGCGATGATGGCATGACACGCGCGACGACGTCCGAACGCGTGTGCTGCCCAAAAGGCGAAGATGGCATGCCACGCCCGACGCCGTTCGACATGGGGTGCTGCCCAAAGGCGATGAAGGCATGCCACGACCGACGACGTCCGAACGCGTGTGCTGCCCAAAGGCGAAGATGGCATGCCACGCCGGACGTCGTTCGCCCGTGTGTGCTTCGCATAGGCCATGATGCCATGCAACGCCCACTATCGCTCGACCGCCTGTGTTGTCCAAAAGGCGATGATGGCATGCCACGCCCTACGCCGTTCGACCGTGGGTGCTGCCCAAAGGCGATGATGGCATGACACGCGCGACAACGTCCGAACGCGTGTGCTGCCCAAAGGCGAAGATGGCATGCCACGCCGGACGTCGTTCCACATGACACACACCACCCCTCTTAAACGACTTTAATGAATAAACAAAAGTATTTATCAACATTTTTTGGTAATTTTATTTTTTTCAATAAATTCCGCAAAATTAGTAATAAATTCATTAAAAATAGGGAAATTGTCGAAAAAATATGAAATCAACTCCGAAAAATCACAAATAAATATAGGTACCTTACAATATCAAATTTAATAATTTTAAATTTTAGAGAGAGAAACGTAAAAAATTAAAAAAGAGTTAAAAAAAATTATAAAATAATGATTAAAAGTCTAAAAAATATGAAAATGATCGAAAACACTTCTAAACATGACAAATTAATGATAAGATATATATTTGAACAAATAAAATATGTGTTCACTATCGCACGAACCGTAAAACTAATGAAATGATGTGAAAGATACACGTTAGGTGGAAACCTTTGACAATAGATAATGGAAAGTATATGAATATGTTTGTTATGCGTGGAGGTTGCTTTACAAGACTTTGATTTATGTACGGCATGAACGTACGAGTGTTTTTTTCCTAACTCGAACAATGTTGTGCTATCCACAACCGATTTGGGCATGCAACGTCCGACGCCGTTCGACAATGTGATCTCTCCAAAGGCTATGATGGCATGCAACGCCCAACGCCGTTCGACCGTGGGTGCTGCCCAAAGGCGATGACGGCATGCCACGCCCGACGACGTCCGAACGCGTGTGCTGCCCAAAGGCGAAGATGGCATGCCACGCCGGACGTCGTTCGCCCGTGTGTGGTTTCGCATAGGCCATGACGGCATGCAACGCCCGACGACGCTCGAACGCCTGTGTTGTCCAAAAGGCGATGGTGGCATGCCACGCCCGACGCCGTTCGACCGGGGGTGCTGCCCAAAGGCGATGACGGCATGCCACGCCCGACGACGTCCGAACGCATGTGCTGCCCAAAGGCGAACATGGCATGCCACGCCGGACGTCGTTCCACATGACACACACCACCCTTCTTAAACGACTTTAATGAATAAACAAAACTATTTATCAACATTTTTTGTTAATTTTATTTTTTTCAATAAATTCCGCAAAATTAGTAATAAATTCATTAAAAATAGGGAAATTGTCGAAAAAATATGAAATCAACTCCGAAAAATCACAAATAAATATAGGTACCTTACAATATAAAATTTAATAAATTTTAAATTTTAAGAAGAGACGTAAAAATTAAAAAAGAGTTAAAAAAATTATAAAATAATGATTAAAAGTCTAAAAAATATGAAAATGATCGAAAACACTTCTAAACATGACAAATTAATGATAAGATATATATTTGAACAAATAAAATATGTTTCACTATAGAACGAACCGTAAAACTAATGAAAATGATGTGAAAGATACACGTTAGGTGGAAACCTTTGACAATAGATAATGGAAAGTATATGAATATGTTTGTTATGCGTGGAGGTTGCTTTACAAGACTTTGATTTATGTACGGCATGAACGTACGAGTGTTTTTTTCCTAACTCGAACAATGTTGTGCTATCCACAACCGATTCGGGCATGCAACGTCCGACGCCGTTCGACAATGTGATCTCTCCAAGGCTATGATGGCATGCAACGCCCAACGCTGTTCGACCGTGGGTGCTGCCCAAAGGCGATGACGGCATGCCACGCCCGACGACGTCCGAACGCGTGTGCTGCCCAAAGGCGAAGATGGCATGCCACGCCGGACGTCGATCGCCCGTGTGTGGTTTCGCATAGGCCATGACGGCATGCAACGCCCGACGACGCTCGAACGCCTGTGTTGTCCAAAAGGCGATGGTGGCATGCCACGCCCGACGCCGTTCGACCGGGGGTGCTGCCCAAAGGCGATGACGACATGCCACGCCCGACGACGTCCGAACGTGTGTGCTGCCCAAAGGCGAACATGGCATGCCACGCCGGACGTCGTTCGCCCGTGTGTGCTTCGCATAGACGATGAGGCCATGCAACCCCCGCTGTCGCTCGAACGCCTGTGTTGTCCAAAAGGCGAAGATGGCTGCCAAACGCCGACGCGCCGTTCGACCGTGGGTGCTTCGCATAGGCCATGATGCCATGCAACGCCCGCTATCGCTCGACCGCCTGTGTTGTCTAAAAGGCTATGATGGCATGCCACGACCGACGACGTCCGAACGCATGTGCTGCCCAAAGGCGAAGATGGCATGCCACGCCCGACAACGTCCGACCGCCTGCGTTGTACAAAAGGCGATGATGGCATGCCACGCCCGACGCCGTTCGACCGTGGGTGCTGCCCAAAGGCGATTATGGCATCACACGCCCGACGACGTCGGATCGCGTGTGATACCCAAACAAAGGCGATGATGGCATTCCACGCACGACGTCGTTCGACCGTGTGAGCCTCGCAAAGGCGATGATGACATGCAACGCCCGCTGTTCCTCGACCGCCTGTGCTGCCCAAAAGGCGATGATCGCTTGCCACGCCCAACGCCGTTCGACCGTGGGTGCTGCCCAAAGGCTAAGATGGCATGCCACGCCCGACGACGTCCGACCGTTTGTGCCAAGGGCGAAGATGGCATGAAACGCCCGCTGTCGTTCAACCGCCTGTGATCTCCAAAGGCGATGATTGCATGCCACGCCCGACGTCGTTCGACCGTTTGTGCTTCGCATAGGCGATAATGGCATACAACGCCCGCTGTCAATCGACCGCCTGTGCTGCCCAAAGGCGATGATGGCATGCCACGCCCGACGACGTCCGACCGTGTGTGCTTCGCAAAGGCTATGATGGCAGGCAACGCGCGTTGACGGTCGAACGCCTGTCCTCTCCAAAGGCGATGATGTCATGCCACGCCCGACGTCGTTCGCCCGTATGTGCTTCGCAAAGGCGATGATGGCATGCATCGCACGGCGTCGCTCGACCGCCTGTGCTGTGCAAAGGCGATGATGGCATGCCACGACGGACGTCGTTCGACCGTGTGTGCTTCGCAAAGGCGATGATGGCATGCAACGCCCGCTGTCGCTCGACCGCCTGTGCTGTCCAAAAGGCGATGATCGCATGCCACGCCCGACGCCGTTCGACCGTGGGTGCTGCCAAAAGGCGAACACGGAATGCCACGCCCGACGACGTCCGACCGTTTCTGCCAAGGGCGAAGATGGCATGAAACGCCCGCCGTCGCTCGACCACCTGTGATCTCTAAAGGCGATGATGGCATGCCACGCCCGACGTCGTTCGACCGTTTGTGCTTTGCAAAGGCGATGATGGCAGGCAACGCCCGCTGACCCTGGACCGCCTGTGCTGCCCAAAAGGCGATGATCGCTTGCCACGCCCAACGCCGTTCGACCGTGGGTGCTGCCCAAAGGCGAAGATGGCATGCAACGCCCGACGACGTCCGACCGTTTGTGCCAAGGGCGAACATGTCATGAAACGCCCGCTGTCGTTCGACCGCCTGTGCTGTCCAAAGGCGATGATGGCATGCCACGCCCGACGTCGTCCGACCGTGTGAGCTTCGCAAAGGCGATGATGGCATGCATCGCACAACGTCGCTCGACCGCCTGTGCTGTGCAAAGGCGATGATGGCATGCCACGCCCGACGTCGTTCGACCGTGTGTGCTTCGCAAAGGCGATGATGGCATGCAACGCCCGCTGTCGCTCGACAGCCTGTGCTGTACAATAGCCGATGATCGCATCCCACGCCCGACGCCGTTCGACCGTGGGTGCTGCCAAAAGGCGAACACGGAATGCCACGCCCGACGACGTCCGACCGTTTGTGCCAAGGGCGAAGATGGCATGAAACGCCCGCTGTCGCTCGACCACCTGTGATCTCTAAAGGCGATGATGGCATGCCACGCCCGACGTCGTTCGCCTGTGTGTGCTTCGAAAAGGCGATGATGGCAGGCAACGCCCGCTGTCCCTGCACCGCCTGTGCTGCCTAAAAGGCGATGATCGCTTGAAGCACAAACCAAGCAAAAAATAGTAGTAATAATAAACCTTATGTACAAGGTTAACTAAGCAAAAAATCCAGATCGTTCAATGAACGTTCTAGCACAGAAACACTTAACGTGCCTTTTCAGGCATTACCGCGCATTGGTAACAAAACAGGGAAGTTGCATCAAGTTATTGTTTCTGTTAACTTGCAGTAGACATAGTTTTACCACAAGCTTGGAAAAAATCTGATACATAAGGATTAGCAATCTTGGAAGCATTCGATGAGCTATGATTTCAACCATTTTGCTCCGCGGAATCAAAGCCATACTTGTTTCCGCACCATGCAATGTAACTGTCCTGTGATCCAAACTCAAGTTGACTAAGCCGGAAATCAGGTGGAGTGCCAATCTCTATGTTGGCTGGATCAGCAACAAATTGTTGGCACTCCTCCAAATCCTTCTTCAGATCCTCGGGTCCTAAACGTGCATAATCAGCAAGACTAGGTCTACAGTTCTACACTTGGTCATTTTCATTTCCATCCCTATTAGGAGACTGACTCGCGAGAAGATCATCACATAAATATTGCCCTTCTACAAGTTGTTGAGAATCCAGCAAATATTGTGACTCGCCGTCCCACCATTTCGGATCATCTCCAGTCCCGGTCTCAATTTTTGTCCCAGTTTCATCGATTTGATTCTCAATGTTTTGATCTTGATCCTCAGGCTGTTCAGGAAGAGCTCCCCTGTCATCTTCTACGTAATCCTCCACCTCATGATACTGGTTAACGGGACTAGCAACAGCAATTTGCTGTCTTGCATCCATACTAGAGGACAATCTGTCACTACGAGGGGGTTAAGGAGTCACAGACTTTGGGGTATGTGGATCTACTTTAGCAACCATACATTCGGAGTCCTCGGGGATTCTTGTTCAATTTTTTCACCCTGCTTGACTTGCTGTTGCTGATAAAATACTTTAGACACAACATATTCCCCTTCCCTTTTCTCTTCACCATTCCTAGGTGATACTGGTGCATCACCCAATTTGTCTTCTCGGCTTTCCCACCCTTAGATGGGCTTATATAAAGAACCATAATCTTCTTACACCCTCTTTGGATTCCATCTAAGATAACAGGTTTTGTGCGACCAGTCTTATGCCAGCGGACTTCACCAGAATTATCACCATGTATTTTCCTACGGTTACGCGTTCCTGTATTATAAGCCTTAATTGCTCGGTGAAAGAAGTGTGCGACACGTGGGTGCTGCCCAAAGGCAAAGATGGCATGCCACGCCGGACGTCGTTCGCCCGTGTGTGGTTTCGCATAGGCCATGATGCCATGCAACGCCCGCTATCGGTCGAACGCCTGTGGTGTCCAAAAGGCGATGATGGCATGCCACGCCCGACGCCGTTCCACCGTGGGTGCTGCCCAAACGCGATGACGGCATGCCACGCCCGACGACGTCCGAACGCGTGTGCTGCCCAAAGGCGAAGATGGAATGCCACGCCGGACGTCATTCGCCCGTGTCTGCTTCGCAAAGGCGCTGATGCCATGCAACGCCCAACGTCGCTCAACCGCCTGTGTTGTCCAAAAGGCGGTAATGGCATGCCACGCCCTACGCCCGTTCGACCGTGGGTGCAGCCCAAAGGCGATTATGGCATGACACGCCCGACAACATCCGAACGCGTGTGCTGCCCAAACAAATGCGATGATGGCATGCCACGCCCGACGTCGTTCGACCGTGTGTGCTTCGCAAAGGCGATGATGGCATTCAGCGCATGACGTGGCTCGACAGCCTGTGCTGTGCAAAGGCGATGAATGCATGCCACGCCCGACGTCGTTCGACAGTGTGTGCTTCTCAAAGGCGATGATGGCATGCAACGCCCGCTGTCCCTCGACCGCCTGTGCTGCCCAAAAGGCGATGATCGCATGCCACGCCCAACGCCGTTCGACCGTGGGTGCTGCCCAAAGGCGAAGATGGCATGCCACGCCCGACAACGTCCGACCGCCTGTGTTGTACAAAAGGCAATTATGGCATGACACGCCCGACGACGTCGGATCGCGTGTGCTGCCCAAACAAAGGCGATGATGGCATTCCACGCACGACGTCGTTTGACCGTGTGAGCCTCGCAAAGGCGATGATGGCATGCAACGCCCGCTGTCCCTCCACCGCCTGTGCTGCCCAAAAGGCGATGATCGCTTGCCACGCCCAACGCCGTTCAACCGTGGGTGCTGTCCAAACGCGAAGATGGTATGCCACGCCCGACGACGTCCGACAGTTTGTGCCAAGGGCGAAGATGGCATGAAACGCCCGCTGTCGTTCGACCGCCTGTGATCTCAAAAGGCGATGATTGCATGCCACGCCCGACGTCGTTCGACCGTTTGTGCTTCGCATAGGCGATGATGGCATACAACGCACGCTGTCCATCGACCGCCTATGCTGTCGAAAGGCGATGAT